>CAJUYI010002309.1:1827-33521 GCA_910591695.1 Galerucella pusilla
CACCTAGAAGAATTGAGGCAAAGAAGCGGTCTTTAAGGCAACGACGGAAACGAAATTTGGAAATTAAGAAAAACGATGATAAGATGGCAAAAATCAAATCATAACTAAATGAATACAAGAAGAGGATTTGTCGTTTGAAGGAATCAGAAGCACTTTCATCCACTTCCAAAACTAGAAGAACAAGCTGAAAATTAGAATACACGAGCAGAAGTAGCAAAGAAAGCTGTATTTGGTGAAATAATAGAAAAACAAATTACTGAAAATTGGAGATCCACGCAAAAAAGAGAACTGCACAAAAGCTACTCTTAGGAGAAGCCGTCAAACGAAACAAGCTGTGGAAACATCAAAATAGGATTATTACCTAAAAGATGGTTTGGCAATCGACAAAAACTAGAGAGCAAATAGAAAAATCTAAAAATCATATGAGGATGTAGTAGAAACTTTTTTAGAAGACGGCAAACAGTAGATTATGAGCGGGCAAAAAAGAATTTGTTACTAAGAATAATCTAGAAAAACAAAACGTTATCGTCTGGATGTTACTCACATTATTTTATGTTTCGTGAAAAGAGAACTATTTTTTTAGTATATTTCAAATAAAATGTTAACACCATTCTTGATTAGGATATTCTCTATTTTAAAGATATAAAAAATAAAAAATAGTTCATACAAATCTGTCTATTTTCTATAAAGCTTCAGTTCCCTGAAATCGTTCCCAGTCCCCTGTCCAGATGTTTATGAAAAATGTCCATAAAATCATAAATAATTTTTTGACTGGCCACTTCTGTACCGTCACTAAAGCATCCTTAGTCATATCATAGGCTAGTTACAACTTATAAAATTACTTAAGAAGTATATGGACAGAAGCACCGTCAAATAATTCCTATTTTTGAAGAACTACCCATATTAGAGCGTTCTTACGAAATTTATCATGTTTCCTGCAACACCATCTACATTTTTCGACTTCCCATCTCAAAACTATTAGAATTATTCATTTTCTAGAATACACGTCCATATTTTACAAAAAAGAATCATAATTTTTCCGTTACAGTGCAAACATTTAGGAATGTAACCAGAGCTTAACTTTGACTTTGAATAAGTTTCGGAGGAGTAACGGAAACTTTTAAGTAAACTTTTTTGTAAAGAGTTTAATTCTGCACAGGGATACGAATATATCATTGCTACGGAAAAACGAGTTCAAAGAAGAAGAAAAATGCTTATGGAAAGTGGAAAAATCTCATGTAGTTTGAATGGGGCAAGGTTAATTATGGATATCAAAGTCTTTTCAGATGATAATCTGAAAATTTAAAGGGCGTCGCAAGAAACATGATCAATAATTCACTAACCAAACAAATTTGTAATTACTTATATATTTTGTGAATAAATTACTATTATTATTATTATAAATAACGGACACACTACTACTATATAATATACGAAACCATTTCGGGCAACCATAGATCACTATCTTGAAACTCCATTTCTAGTGAGACAAACACGTGAACTTCGTAATGGAATAAAAGGGAAACTACTTTTTTTTTTTTTTATTCTGTTATTTAACGTCGGTCTATTTCTGCGACTGTGGCTAATCACCGACGCCGGGAGCACTCTACCCCTAACCGGAAATTTTGGCGACCCCACTAGTGTTCCAACCAGTGGTAGCGTTCTTTAACGAGCCCAACGTCCATGGACTCGGGACCTCGGTTTTACGTCTCCTCCGAAAGACGGCATATCTACATTATACCTCGTGCTCATTGGTATAATGCCTGCGAGCTGTGATATGCTAGTCCGCTGCAGGCTGTACGGGCTCCATACGATGGTTTTCCCTGGCATGGTCGTCACCCATCCAAGTACTAACCATGTCCGACCTTGCTTGACTGTAATTATCGCATCGAACGCGTTCCACTACAGTGCTGGGGGAAACTTCTTGCAAAGCTACTCCCTTTGTCTATTCGGAGACTTGCGAGTAGTTCCATGCTCTATATTATCTATGGTTCCATGTAAATATTCGGCAGATAGAGATAGGAACGGCAGCAAGTGTATTTCTATATGTCGAATCGAACCACGTTTACCTTTCAAATGTCCCGTGCTTCTCTACGTCTGGCTATCTCCCACGCGGTTGGAAGTATTTGAAAGTGGTATGAAAATGGAGTTCAACTTTTTCAAACATAACTATCCATTTTTTTATTGAACCAAAGCGAATTTAAAAAAATCTAAATTGCATTAGAACTTATTTTTCAACGACCTTTACAAATCTTTTCATGAAAGCTTTTTGGAAAAAAAAGTTAGCTCGTGTTTGACAGTTTTGTACAGGAATCCCCATGTCGCATCTTATAAATAATACAGTGTATACATATTTATACCGTTTTGGCATTGTTTAATGTTGATTATAGGGAATGATTAGGCTCTGAATATCATTTATTTCTATTTGACAAATGGCTGGTATTGGATTAAATAAGTTAGGTGATGGATTCTCTCGATTCTTTCCCACTTTTGAGATTACCTTCTGGCTTGAATTACATATCGTTTATATTGAATTATTCTGCAAAACTATGACTATAAGTGTTAAAACATCAAAAAAATATTAAAAATAAAACGATATCAATATGGATTGAGAACCTTAAAAAATTGAACGTACTGTAATGGCATGATAATGATAGAATAATATAAAATGGAACGAAATAAAAATGTAAATAATTAATCTTACTGGCAACTAAATGTCAAAGGCATCACAAGATGGTATAATTCTGAAAGAGTTTGCAATGTCGATAGTACCTACCCATTTCTTTCTACCCGAGCTCACCCGATGTTTACAGGAAAAAGTCATAGAGAGTAACATTCGTCGATAAAAAGATATTTTTTTCCTCTGCTATTTTTTTTTCTAATTCTATCAAGTTCGCGTGCGGGACTTCAACAACTAGATGTTACTGAAGTGACAACGTTAATAAATGAGGACCTAAAACCTCGAGGTACATAATAAGAAACTATTTAAAGCTAAGCTACCTAAATTTTGGAAGGGAAATTATTACAAAAGATTGTAGTTCTATTTTTCAAGGAAATAACAAAAATAAATATTGTGAATGTACCACAAGGAACATTCAGAACATGTTTTTTCTCAATTTCCAAGTAACTTTGTATATAATTATTATCTTATGGGGTATCTGGATTTCACATTTTCTTTTTCTGAATATCTAAGGTTAATTGTAATGAATTTGAATGAAGCAAAAGCTGAAGATGCGTATTAGATAATATTCTAAATAATGATCATTTGGTATATGTGTATGCAATAAACTGAATTTATATTCACATGTTTCTCAAGAACAAGTACACATTGTGCATACAAAAAAATTAAATCATGTATTACTCAAACGGTGAAGGTTTCGTAATTTGCGTGTTGATACTTACCTACCTACGAGAGGTTACAAATCAAATAAAGAACATAACTATTTGGACGAAGACTTTGAAGCTGTCTTAACTGGCGGAATCGATCATTCAAATGTTATATTAAGTACCAAGTGTCAAAAACGTTTCTTTAGTCACGAGTTTTCTAGGTGTGAAACGGGTGACTAGAGATGGTTTTGGACACTATGTGCTTACTATACTTTTTCTACGCCCGCTGAAAAAAAAACATAATTATATTATATTACTTTAATAATTATATTCACGAAATGACAGACAATTACTGACGTTTTATCGGAAAATCGAATGAAACAGAGCTACAAAATTTTCATGAAATATTATTATATAAATTACAAAAGGTACAGTTGATGTGACGTTTAGGAAACAAAAGATTAACGAGATATGACTTTTCGCACTTTGAACACTAGTGTTTAAAGTGACGTTTTGCGAATCTCAAAGCCATGTTTTAAATGCGGTTTCAGTGACGTAAGTAGAGAAAAATAATTTAAATGCACAAAGTTATTGTTTAAGTTTGTAATTATTTGAAAAAATATTTTTCCTTAAACGTTTTCGACATTTTATCTCTGTTAACAAGTAACCAAATATCACTTTTTCATAACATTTTCTTTTGTTGAAATTTCAAATATTATCACAGTATCACAGAATAATCTGATTCCTAAAATTCTAATAAATTCACCTGAGCTAATACAAATTTTCTGTCTTCGATAACCATAAGCTATACAAAACAATAGAGAAAGGTTTAGACAGGCCAGAAGATTGAAGATTAAATAACCGTATCATAAGATGGACATACACCAAGTAAATTTTGGCATATAGATCATAAAGTCTAAAAATCCAAAAGTCTGTAACATCAAATATGAAATAGTAATTTACGTTACAAGACCGGAAAGTAGTGTTTTTCAGGTCGAGACAAGATATACACTTCGATATACATTTAATTATTCATTTAACTTTTTACAACAAAGTGATTAACAAAACTAAAACCAGATAAAATAATAAGTTTGACATAAACAACAAATTAAAAATTAACGAACTGTCATCACTCGACAATATATCGAAACGTTGTTACCATAGTAACGAAATCAATGGAGATTGTATTATAAGAGAGCGATTGGAAAAATGAAAACAAAATGGACGTAAGGGACCGGCAAAAGCTTTTTTCGCCGATCGTGGGAAAAGTGACACTATTTTGACCTGTTTTCTATGCGCAAAGCTCAACATTCCAGAATAATGGGCAGTTGCTAAGCAATTAGAAAATAACAGTGCGGTAATGTTACAAAATGGATGTTAATAGTATATTACGTAACGTGTGTGGTAAGAAGCATTTTACGCACGAATGGAAAATGGAATTATAATGGGATTATAACAATAATATGAAACAAAGTATGGTTTTAATTTTTATATTGATGAAGTTGTTATAGAAGAAATGAAAGAAACATCTAATTCATAACGATATTCTTGAACACAAATTAATTGTTGCTAATATTTACATTTATTGTACAGTTTGTACAATTTGTAAATTGTACTGGAGGGCAACGAGAATTTATAGACATTCAAGCTGCATGGCTAATTGTTCGGTTACCACTTCTATATTTCAATATGAACATCTAAACTTGCTTGATTATATCTTGAAAAAAAATAATTATGATTAATTCTTTGAATGTAAATCAACGATCGAATAAAAAATAGTATGTTTAATTCGTGGGAAATGCATATTCCCAAAACTCCCGAGTTACCTGTGTTACCGTCCTCGTCTGGTAATTATCACAGTCGTTTGGGAATATTATGCTTTCTCACCAATGGGCTTGTTATCAATGAAATATTTTCTATAGGTTTTTCTTACGTTATTTTGTAAAACTGAATCATCAAAATAACTAGTGAAATTTTCAGCTCTTGAACTTTCCTCACTAGATATTACAGGTTGAAAATTGAGCTCCCGTAAAAAGCGACCGAACCGACTGCGACGTCACATTGCATATTGTGCTCTGTACACCGCTGCGTTTCACATAAGAAAATTGGTAACAGCTGCAATATCTTTAAATTTTAAAAGTGTTAGTGATTTTTGCTATTGAAGATGTACTCAGTAGATACTGGATTTATTGAAGCAGATTCTGCAAATTCACCTCAAGTCGATATCTTTATGGTGAGGGACTACATTAATAAAAACAAAGAATTCACACTTGGTTTCTGAATCGAAAATTCAAAACAATCTATAATATATTGTACATTTTCATATCTGCGTCTGGAGGGAGTAGGAAGTCTCTTCTTAACTTGCACAAATGGGTAAAGGTAACTGCTAATAACGGTATAGTTTTTTGTATAATGCAACATACTCTGGAAAGTGCCACACCAAAATCGTCTCCTAATATCCTATGAGGTAAATTCAATTTGATCTTTTTTAATGTTAGAAAGATATCAAGCTTGTCTAGTTCACATTTTTTTAGTTAACAGGCTCACAACAAATAATGAATGACTCGGAACTCCCAAATAAAGATTTGGATTTTTTTTCTATCAAATAAAATATTCTATTTCGTCTGACCTATTAGTGTCTAGATAAAATGAGCTATTCGGATCTGACATACTTAATTCTGACGAGATAAATGTAGAAGAAGGACCGCTAGTGGATATTGAAAACTCTTCGTTCATAGGTTTTCCGTCTTTTTCCATTCACGATTTCTTTGGAACGATCTCATTGCTAGTGCATTTTCTCTTTTCAGCCATTTTCCATATATAAAACCCCTCGCCCCCGCATTGAATCGCTTTGGAACGTACATAAGCCTTAATGCAAGCCTGAACCCCTATTTCCCGAGATATAGGTTCCATTCGTGTGATATCCATTGGATTTTCTTCCTCTAGTTTATCATCATCAGAGGCTCTATTTTCTGAGCTTAACTTGTAAAAACTATGACCGTGGCTTTGAACTATGTATTGTTACTCTATTTTTTAGACAGTCAAACAATATCGGTACCACTCAAGGTTTTAATTCAACTGTTCCACTGCTCACTGTTTTAATGTATATATATTTTTCTGGTGCATTATTGGATGTGTTAGGACAGTCGGGAATCAAATAGTATTCATTTACCACTTTTTTCTCAATCCCTTCACAATAAAATAACGAAACAGTGGGTACAGTCAACAGTCCAGCGTTTTTTTTCCACACAAAACGATACAATATACACAATACACAGCCCAAACTTTAGGTATAGCATTGTAACGTCCTTTCCGCCGTTACTGGTCGATTTGACGCCTAAATTCTGGTAACGGATGCCTCGGGCGCCAGTTTTTTAGGGTGGTATGCTCCACTTGCTCCGGGCAGCGTCAGTGAAGAAGGAAAATACTCCAGGGGTCAATATGGTGTTGACGGATGCACTGTAGCCGGTGAAACAGATTTTACCTGTCCTCCTGGATTGCCAACCTGGGTATTCGCTGCTGTATTTTTCCTCGGAGTTGCAAGAAGTTGAAGGAAAACAATGTTTATTCTCAATGTATTTATTAAACCCTCTAATAACAAAATTAACACAAAAAAAAAACTACTACTCTAAAAGCAACGGTATCTAAAAGCAACAAACTACTGGTTATTACTACGAGCAACGGGGTGTGCAAGCGGAAGCGGGTACGTGCTAAAGCGAAAAGTTAAGCGTGCGCAAACAAAACTCTCGACCAGTCAAAGTTCTACGGTAAAGGGGTACGGTTCTCAGGTTACGCGTAATGAAATTCCCGCCCTGTGTTTCTTGTAACACTTTTCCAATATCCTATCCTGACTCGGTTAGCTGAAGGCCCAAACACGACTACCACTGAGATGTGAAAACTCAGCGCCCTCAATGGCAGTTTCGCGACTACTACTGAGATGTGAAAACTCAGCGCCCCCAGTAGCAGTTTTCTTTTTCCCCCGGTATATGAACGGTTGGCTGAAGGCCCTAACACGACTACCACTGAGATGTGAAGACTCAGCGCCCTCAATGGCAGTTTCGCGACTACTACTGAGGTGTGAAAACTCAGCGCCCCCAGTAGCAGTTTCCTTTCCCTCGGTATTTCAACGGGTGGCTGAGGGCCCTAACATAGAAATGCGACGGTTGAGAACAGTACCCAAATTCTAAGCAAAACTCACCTCTGAATACG
Organism: Galerucella pusilla; assembly: GCA_910591695.1. Taxonomy (NCBI): domain Eukaryota; kingdom Metazoa; phylum Arthropoda; class Insecta; order Coleoptera; family Chrysomelidae; genus Galerucella; species Galerucella pusilla. Next base: position 9,364 of record CAJUYI010002309.1, read on the forward strand.
GATTGCGGTCTTCGGATCTTGGACACAACTGACTTACAGTTCCTAAAACAAATATCTGGTTCGGTTCTCGGCGTGGTGTTCTCCTTGCTATGTCGGCGGACTAACTCTCCGAAATTTCGGTATCTACACCTGCTGGTGGTTCCTAATTCAACCTCTAGCCTCTGCGAGGTCTGCGGACGAACTCTCCTATCGTTTCGGTAGCATGCCTTTTAGTGCTACCAGCAAAGTATACGTCGGTGTATTATTTGGTGCGGTTGGTCGGCCTACAGAGCCTTCAGAGTTCTATCGACGCGCGGAGGTGATACAATCTTTGTAAAAACTAATATCGCGGAAGAATTAAACATTATATTAAAACCGGGCTATTTTTCTGATGACATACGAAAAAGAATCACATTTTTACGTTGAAAAATAACCGAAATACAAATTTATATATAAAACCGGAATAATTGTTGCTTTTGCAAATCTGAAAATTAGTAACTTCGTTACACACCCTTCCCACTTCGGAAAAAAAAATATAATCCTATATATATTTTTTTACAATCTATCTAAAACTACAAAAAAAAACCGTTCAGGCGCCTACCTCTTCATCTGGTATAATTCCTTTATTGGAGGTAGGTACACCTGTTACAACATTTGACTGGATCTGAAATACAAACTAAAAAAACAAATTATTCTTCGGCGTCGGTCCGTAGAAAGTCTTCCTAATGCTGGAATCTCCGGAAAATGTCCTGACAGCCACAGGCGGGGCACGCTGGATGTTGGTTGGGACAGGGGCAGCTGCAGAGATGACAGGTTTCTGGACATCTTCTTTTAACTGGTGGCGGCGCACATGGGCAATCACGGGACAAGACGTCCTTCAAGCCGCATCGGGAGCAGAACAAAACCGGGTTTCTTCTACAATGTCTACGACTATGTCCGGGTTGGCCACATCTCCAGCACAGGTCCTTATTGACGGGCAGGTGTACGGGACCTTGAGGTGGTGACGGTGGTTCGCGCTTTAGTACTTCGAAGGGACAGGGACTCGTCCTTCTCCAGAATTCGTCATTCATTGGGTCCTGGTCGGGGTGCTCCAAATAGTAGGGGTGGTGCGGACTCTCGGAGTTGGCGGAAGGGCTAGCCGGTCTCTCACTGGTACTGGCCATTGTCTCGGGGTTGGTTGCACTCTCACGGGTGAGGGAGTCATCACTCTCTCTCATGGCATCCAACAAGTCGGCAGTGAGGTCATCGATAGTACCCCTGTTGTCAAGAGTCAGGTCCAAGATGTCCATCTCTTCTTTGATTCCTTCCATAAGTGTTTTTTTTTTCTTTTTACTGAAAAATATAACGGAAAAACATTGAGATCTATAGACAATCGGATGTATAGGCCGGTCGTAGATCTTTGACGTGGATACGGGAGAGCTTTTTGCCGGCTCGGTTTTTAAGGTCGTAAACAACCGGTGAGAGTACACGGGTGACGGTATACGGACCGGAGTATTTCGGAGCGAGTTTTGCCGCGAATCCTTTGACCGCGGCGGACAGGGGATGTTCGCGCTTCATAACCTGATCTCCTATGTGACAACGCCATTCTCGGCGGCGGAGATTATAGTGGCGACTTTGGGTAGTAAACGCTCTGGCAAGGTTCAGCTTTACCATTTCAAATGTTTCTTTCAAACGTAGCAACCGGTCGGTATGCTGTACGACCTCTGTTTGTATAGCGTTTTCGGTCTCCTCCTCGTTCGCAGGAATGGTACGATAAATCGCTTTCGGAACTTCTAATTCTCTTCCAAAATTAAGGAAGGCAGGTGAGTATCCAGTGGACTCCTGACGGGCGGTGTTGATAGCGAATAACAGTTCTGGCACATGTAGGTCCCATTTACGGTGATCACTTTCACAGAATTGTGCTATCATCGTTTTCAGCGTCTTGTTGGCTCGCTCTACGGGGTTGGCCTGCGGAGTGTACGGCGGTGTCAAACAGTGACGTATGCCAAGTTCTTCCAATGAACTCTTGAACAAACGGCCGGTAAACTGTGTTCCGTTGTCTGTAAGGACTACTTTTGGGCAACCGAAGCGGGTTATAACTTCCTCGTATAAGGACTGTGTGACGGCTTTAGCGGATGCTTTACGAATCGGACGGCACTGTACCCATTTCGTGAATCGGTCCTGGAATACAATGAGGAAAGTGTGTCCTCGTGTAGATCTCGGTAGCGGACCTACCAAATCGGCGCTGACGCATTCCCAGGGTTGGTGATTCGGTGATGGCTGCATTTTCCCGGCGGGTTTCATCTGGGATGAGTTGTACTTCTGACAGGAGTCACAGCTTCGGACGTATTTAGCGACGTCGCGGAACATACCAGGCCAGTAGTATCTGGCCGCAATTCTGGCGATGGTTTTGGCTATTCCCATGTGGCCGGCGGTAGGTGCATCATGCATCTCTTGTAGGATGTGACGGCGTGTCGGTTTCGGGACACACAGTTTCCAGGGATCTGCTAATTCTGGCTCTGTGAGATCATTTGAGTCCCAGAAATGTCGGTATAATCGGTCTTCTCGGATACAGTAGTCGGGAAATGCTTCTGGATTTAGTTTAACTTCTTCTTTCTTTCGCTCGTACCATGAGCATTCACTTAGCGGTTCTACCATTGCTATTTCTTCGATACCTTCTTCAGGCTCGATCCGAGGTTCTCGGGATAAGGCATCGGCTACCTTATTCATTCCTCCACGGCGGTATTTGATGTCAAAATCGTATTGTTGTAAGAACATACTCCAACGTGCTAGTCGGCCTGCAGGGCTCTTGATGGAGTGGAGCCATCGTAACGACTGATGATCTGTGATCACGGTGAAGTGGTAGCCTTCCAAGTAGGGTCGCAGTTTTTCAATTCCCCAGACTATGGCTAAGCATTCTTTCTCGGTCACGGAGTATTTCTTCTCAGTCGAGGATAATGAGCGACTGGCATAGGCGATAACATGTTCTCCTTCGTCTGATGGTTGGGTGAGAACGGCTCCGAGTCCATGGTCGGAGGCATCGGTTTGCAGCACGAACGGTTTATCGAAGTCCGGGCAAGCGAGGACTGGTGCTTCTGTTAGGCAAGTCTTGAGTTTGCCGAAAGCTTCTTCTTGTTCGGGTCCCCATTTCCATCGATTGTTCTTCTTGAGTAATCGATGTAGTGGTGCGGCAACTTCAGAAAACGACGGTACAAATCTTCTGTACCAGGAAGCTGTTCCTAAAAAGCGGCGTAAACCTCGGACGTTTGTTGGAGCGGTCATTTCAGCGATGGCGGTAGTTTTCTCTGGGTCGGTGCGAATTCCTTCGGATGTTACAAGGTGGCCCAAATATCTTAATGACCTCCTTCCAAATTGGCACTTCTCGGGATTGACGCGTAGGTTTGCGGCGCGGAGACGGCGAAAAACCTCTCGAAGGTTAGTGAGATGTTCTGCGAAGGTGCTTCCTAACACTATAATGTCATCCAGATAGGCGAAGCAATAGGGGTCCATCTCTGGCCCGATTATCCTGTCCATGAGACGTTGGAACGTAGCGGGTGCAGCATGTAGCCCAAAAGGCATTACTCGGAACTGGTACAATCCTCTGCCTGGGACGGTGAAAGCGGTGATTGGTTTGCTGTCTTCTGAGAGAGCTATTTGCCAGTAGCCTTGACGGAGGTCGATGCTTGATATGTACTTAGCTCTCCGGAGCTTGTCTAGAACGGCGTTTATGAAGGGTAACGGATAAGCATCTTTAACGGAGACGGCGTTAACTTTTTGAAAGTCTATACAGAACCTGGGTTTTCCATCTTTCTTGCGGACGATAACAACTGGAGAGCTCCATGGGCTCTCTGATGGTTCTATAATACCTGCTTCCAACATCTTATCTACTTCCTCGTTTATTATTTCCTGCATCCGCGGGTTCTGAGGGCGGTAACGTTGCTTTATCGGTTCCGGATTGGAAAGACGGATCCGGTGTTCGACTAACGGGGTAACTCCTTGGATATCCTCAAATGACGGCAGTTCCTCGTCCAGCAACCTTTGTAATCGGATTTCTTCATCTTTGTTGAGAGTTAGCGGCGGTCTTGTCTCGGGGGGTCCGATGGGCAAGCACGGTACTGGCCGAGTTTCCTTTGTGTTCGGACTGTGATTTACCCTGATTTGTCCACTTCCTAAATCCAGGTTAAATTGTCTTTTTCGGAGTATGTCCATTCCTATCACCATATCGGAGGAGAGTCCACAAAGATGACCAAACGTTTCGTGAAAACGGTCTTCTCCTATCTGTAGTTCTACTTGGTATATTTCGGGGACGGTGACGGTCTCTCCATTAGCTAGACGGACGGAATTTGCAGAGTTGGGAGCTTTTGGTACTCCTATCGTTTCCCACAGTCGGGCTATCCTGTCTCCTACGTAAGACATCACGGCTCCGGTGTCGATCAGCGCTTGTACAGTACCTCCCGGAATTACGACGGATAGATGCGGTCGGTGGTCCATAAGGAGTGAGACATCGTAGAAACTGGATGGTATAGCGGGTGGTGGGGTTTCCTGGGGTTTCTCTAAAGGTGGTGTTACGGTAGGAATTTCACCGGTGCGGTTGTTTGACGGGTTGGCGGAAGGGGAATTGGCTCTACGGGGGTGGTCGTTAGACGGAGTAACGGTAGGTGCATTTTCCTGTTGATCGGAAGGTGCTACGGGGAGGGAAGGGTCATGGATACGGTTGTTTGGTGGCTTCACGGAAGAATTGTGAGACGAAGTAGCGGTAGATGAGGCGTTTTGGTGGCTATGCTGCGCAGGCCTCGTATTGTCGCAGCGCCCTAGTGGTTTTCCGGCCGTGGACACGGGCAATCCCGGGACATAACTCCATCGCGCTTGCATCTTGAACAGAAGATCCGGGAAACTGCTTGACATTGACTGCGGAAATGTCCGGACTGACCGCATCGCCAGCATTCTCGGTTCCTATCAGACAGGCGATTCGTGGGAGTCGCAGCGGTATTCGGTGAGTTGGGACGGCGATCTGAAGTCCAAGTAATTGGTGCGGATCCTCGGTCGCCGGTTCTTGCTGTCACGGTGTTGTTGCTAGTGTTCGGGGTCGATGGGTTACGGGTGGACGGAGTAGTAGAAGCGATCCGTTGTTCTCTATTAATTGGCGTCGGAGTTGAAATACGGAGACGATCTTGGTGCAGATTCTGTCGAAGAGGTTGTGACGGCGCTTGAGCTTGCTCGATCTCGAAGCGTAAAAGTTCGTATTCCCGAACGGCCTTCGCAAATTCCTGTACATCCGAAAAGTCGGTCCGGCGGATTTGGCGTCGAAACTCCGGGTGAAGGTTTCGGTAGAGCCAATTTAGTTCCAGCTCTGGGGTGATGTTTCCATGACGGCGGATTAACGTTTGCATATCGGTGATATATGCGGCGGTACTTTCCTCAAGCTGGTGTATCCTCCTGCTAATGGCTACCTCCAAGTCGAATTGGTAGTTCACCGGAAAGAAAAAGTCTCGGAAGGCGTTGCTGAAAGCTTGCCAGCTGGTCCAGTATTTTCGGTTGTTCCGGAACCAAAGTGCTGACATTCCTTGTAAAAGCTCCGGCATAGCTTGCAAAAGTCGGTCTGGTGGGATGGCCTGTGATTCTCGGATCTCCTCAAGCCTCTCAAGGAAAGCAGCGGGGTCTCCATTCCCATTAAAGCTGATTCGCCAATCTTGGGTTCTCAGCGGCAACATTGTCGGTCCAGAGCTTGGTTCGTGAAGCGCACTGGTCATGGTCGGTTCTCCTGCACTGGTCACGGTGACAGTAGGTGTTGTCGTGGGGGCTGTAACTCTTCCGGATGCATTTGGAAACACAAACGGCATCGATGTAGTCGGTACGGGTGAAGCACGGCCCTCTCGGATGAATTGTATGAGTCGGCGTCTCTGGTCATCTACGGTACCCGGTATCACTAGTCTAAACTTGGCTAGCTCTGCCTCCAGTTCGTCTTTTCTCAGGAGGTAAACCCATCCAATGCGGGTGTCGGTCGATTCTTCCTTTGATGGCGGGTTCTGGGCGGCAGTAGCTTCGTTCGGATTGCTAGTAGGTTCGGTCTTCTTCAGAGGCATCTTTTTGGTATCGGAATTGGTACGTCTTACTTATTCAACGGTCAGAAACTTTCTTTTTTACTTCTAGAGCTCGAATCTCGAGACTGGTGCGTCTAAACGGTGAACGGTGAGTGGGGATCGATTCTGCGCACTCGAAAACCTATAAAATAAGGTGTCACTCGGTAGGGTGCCCCTTCTTCTGGGCAAAAGTTGACAATCTGTCAAAATGACAGGTCTGCGGATTTTGACGGATTTGTATGTAGGAAGGTCTCCTGAGACCTTTGCAGTGATTTTCGGTTACCTTCTATGACGGGATTAATTTCTTCAACTCAAAAACGGTTTTCTCTTGACTATCGGTGATCAACGAACTCGGTATACCATAAAAACGGTCCCTGCTCGGGCGCCAAATTTGTAACGTCCTTTCCGCCGTTACTGGTCGATTTGACGCCTAAATTCTGGTAACGGATGCCTCGGGCGCCAGTTTTTTAGGGTGGTATGCTCCACTTGCTCCGGGCAGCGTCAGTGAAGAAGGAAAATACTCCAGGGGTCAATATGGTGTTGACGGATGCACTGTAGCCGGTGAAACAGATTTTACCTGTCCTCCTGGATTGCCAACCTGGGTATTCGCTGCTGTATTTTTCCTCGGAGTTGCAAGAAGTTGAAGGAAAACAATGTTTATTCTCAATGTATTTATTAAACCCTCTAATAACAAAATTAACACAAAAAAAAAAACTACTACTCTAAAAGCAACGGTATCTAAAAGCAACAAACTACTGGTTATTACTACGAGCAACGGGGTGTGCAAGCGGAAGCGGGTACGTGCTAAAGCGAAAAGTTAAGCGTGCGCAAACAAAACTCTCGACCAGTCAAAGTTCTACGGTAAAGGGGTACGGTTCTCAGGTTACGCGTAATGAAATTCCCGCCCTGTGTTTCTTGTAACACTTTTCCAATATCCTATCCTGACTCGGTTAGCTGAAGGCCCAAACACGACTACCACTGAGATGTGAAAACTCAGCGCCCTCAATGGCAGTTTCGCGACTACTACTGAGATGTGAAAACTCAGCGCCCCCAGTAGCAGTTTTCTTTTTCCCCCGGTATATGAACGGTTGGCTGAAGGCCCTAACACGACTACCACTGAGATGTGAAGACTCAGCGCCCTCAATGGCAGTTTCGCGACTACTACTGAGGTGTGAAAACTCAGCGCCCCCAGTAGCAGTTTCCTTTCCCTCGGTATTTCAACGGGTGGCTGAGGGCCCTAACATAGAAATGCGACGGTTGAGAACAGTACCCAAATTCTAAGCAAAACTCACCTCTGAATACGGATTGCGGTCTTCGGATCTTGGACACAACTGACTTACAGTTCCTAAAACAAATATCTGGTTCGGTTCTCGGCGTGGTGTTCTCCTTGCTATGTCGGCGGACTAACTCTCCGAAATTTCGGTATCTACACCTGCTGGTGGTTCCTAATTCAACCTCTAGCCTCTGCGAGGTCTGCGGACGAACTCTCCTATCGTTTCGGTAGCATGCCTTTTAGTGCTACCAGCAAAGTATACGTCGGTGTATTATTTGGTGCGGTTGGTCGGCCTACAGAGCCTTCAGAGTTCTATCGACGCGCGGAGGTGATACAATCTTTGTAAAAACTAATATCGCGGAAGAATTAAACATTATATTAAAACCGGGCTATTTTTCTGATGACATACGAAAAAGAATCACATTTTTACGTTGAAAAATAACCGAAATACAAATTTATATATAAAACCGGAATAATTGTTGCTTTTGCAAATCTGAAAATTAGTAGCTTCGTTACAGCATATGCAGTGTGACGTCACAGGTAACCACGCCCCGTTTTCGTTCAATCCAATTTCTTTAATTAATTTGAGGGCTTAAACGTTCGCGGAAAAATCTAAAATTTTGGGAATCTGTTTAAAATGAGTTTTAGTTTCTATTATTTACTTCAAAAATTTTTCTTGAACAAGCCCATTATACAATATACCACCTCCGGTCCCTGTCGTCCATTTTCCGGTCTTGATCGGCATATGGTTATTTTCTGGATAAAAAACTGTCCAGAACGTGTATACTTTCTGGTCGGTCTTGAAAAAATACATTACGTGATGTACAAAAATTTCGCAAGCGTATCAGCACCAAAATATATTCTAGAAGCTAAAACCTGAAAGATCTCTTTCATAAACTTCATTTGACATTCAATAGATACTCATACTATTTCAAGTGCATTGCAACATAGCCCATTTATGACAGACATGGAAAACGGTTTTTATGCTGTACAAAATTTAACGTGTGTGATTTACTCTGTTAGTAAATTACTGCGAAGATGATAGATTCCCCTATGCAAGACCACACACTCACTTCCTGATACTAGAGTCTGCTGGGACCTACCGATACATGAAACGCCAGTATATTATGTAAGCATGGATAATTATTTGAATTTTATCTGTGACACTTCTGACACGTTTCTAGTGTGTAGATTAACATGTAAAGAGATATGCAAATTGTTATCAATGAATGAATCAACATACTAATGTAGCGAAATAAAAGTTGAAATTTTCTGGAAAAAATATATATACAGAGTGGTCCAAAAGTCTGGAAAGTCCAATTATCTTGTGAATTGCTAGTCCTAAGTGTACAAAATTTGATAAACATCTATTTCGGAATACGAAGATTCCAGATTTGATATTTGCAATGTTGCCAGATTTGCTGATTCTTTTGAATTATCAGTTACTTCGATTTTTTTGAATTCATCACTTTGTACTACAAAGTTTGTAGGTATATGCAGTCATTATTGGAATCTTCCATTCAATACAAGTTCAACCATATGCAACACTTACAAATTTATTCAGAATAGGAGGTTTTGAATGAATAAAACAGTGCAAAGTATGTAGATTTGAAGAACTTTAAATATCTAAATGTAAAATGCTGTAATTTTGTGAATTGGGACATTCTTATTTATCGAAGAAAATTTAACGTCAAATAAATATGAACTTCTACTTAAAATGAAACTGTACCTAATGCACTGAGAAATTGTTCTAAGCCAATTTTAATCAGATATGATTTCAGCAAGCTGGAGCTACAGCTCATTTTGGTGTAAATGTATTGGTGGACAAGGTAGAATTGAATGGCCTCCACGTTCACGGGATTTCAAACCTTATTTCAAAGATTATTTTCATAGGGAATACTTGAAAAATTCAGTTTACAAATAGGCATTGCCAGACTCATGTTTTATGTATTTTAGACCGCCCAGACTACATAAAATCATGAGTGCTACATATGGTTGAGCTCGTATTGGAAAGGAAATTTCAAAAATCACTGATTATACAGGGTGATGAATTTAAAAAACCGAAGTTACCAATAATACAGGATAAACGGCAAATCTGGCAACATTGCGAATATAAATTATGAAATCTCCGTATCCAAGAATAGGTGTACCAAAAATTGGGCCTAACAATTTAGGAGATAATTGGCTGTTTGCAGAATTTTGGGCCACTCTGTATAGGGTACCTAGGTATTCAATATGATAATAGTTTCGGGACAATAATTTCAATTATCACTTATCTTAGATGACTGTAGGTAGGTGCAGTACAGGTCAGACATAGGAAAACAAGCAGTGACAGCTCTTTTTATGTTTGCACAACCAGATTAAAATATTTTTCCGTCTACCGTGTATTAACATATGCTATTAACGTTCTCAAAATTAGGCAAAATTATACAATAATGAACCCTACTAATGCACGATTTACATTAATCAACGACTTTTCTATAGGCAACCCAACGCACATGTTTAAACATTAATTATTTATATTGACAGCTACCTGTGGTGTAGGCAACCAAACATACACTCCAATGACATTATTTATTTTTCACAGTACTTACCTATGAAACAAATGAATATTTTCAGTTTTTAAATATCGAGAAAAACGAATACAACTTATACAGTCGGCGGAAAAGCTTTGTAACTACCACGAGTATTAAAAGGACAATTGACAATCTCGAGCATTATCTCGATTGTTAATAGCCCCCATTATTACACTTGTTGGTTGAATAACAATAAAGACCAACCATTAATCATAAAAAATACTTTTAGTTTTTTTGCATTCGGTGATTTATGTATGTATGTATTTTGGGTTGACATTCACTGAAACCTGAGCTCAGTTTGTGAGGAGTCTCAGAAACTAGTAGTTCCTTTAGTTCTATTTCCCGGATTTTGGGATGTCTGCAGGCTTCACCTTAGGTAAATGTTCCTCTCCTATCCAGTAATCTCCCAGGTGCTGTACTCTAGGATTCTGGAGTGCTGTGCAGTTGGAAAGTATGTGGATGGAGGTTTCTTCTTCCATTCCACAATATCTGCATTCTTCTTCCTCCACTATTTTGAGCCTTTTCAGGTGCCCATTCGGGCGACAATGTCCCGTTAGGATCCCAGTCAAAACTCTTAGCGCAGTTTTACTTCGACTTATGCATTCTTTTGATCTCAACAGGTTGTAGTCAGCTAGAAGAGTCTTTGGTTGTATAAGTCCTACTAGATCTTTCAATGGTCAGATCTTCTTTTTTCTCGGCTTTAATTATTTCTTCCAATATTACATTTGGGCTGATTCCGCAAAAGGGTTCAGGCCCCCAGAAAGGTATTTCAGTCCCCCTCTCTGCTAGTTCATCTGCTATTCGGTGATTCAACGTCGGTATATTTCTGCGACTGAGGTAAATCACCGACGCCGGAAGCTTCACCACTAACCGGAAATTTTGCCGAACCCATTAGTGTTCCAGCCAGTGGTATCATTATCGAGCCCCATATCTATGGACTCGGGACCTCGGTTTTACGTCAATATTTTACCAGCCAAACATTCCAGTTGTGAAATAATCATACCATTGGGTATTATATCTTTGCTTTTCGAAGAAACGAGTACGATAATATGCCATTGTTATCGGATTAACGACTACCTGCTACTGATTCTGGTCTTAAATCAATCGTGTTGGCATGATTAGAAAACGAAATATCTTTCACCAATATACATTTAATTTTTATATTTGTGAAAATTTCATTTTTTCATAGGCATAACAAGTTTCATAAAATATTAATTTATTCTTTGTAAAAATTCCTATATCAGGGACGCACGATGAAATTTCAATATTGGCTTATTTATCAATTCAAACATTTGTTTACCATTGGAGTACCTACGTTAAAATTTGTGGAAGTCATTAATTCATTGCATACAATTATTGTGTTTACACCTGTGTTGTCTGCATTCCCTATGCCTGTTCAATTTCTACATCAAAATTAGTTTTACAATAATTTATATGACCCATACCTAATAACTGATTATTTTCTCCATTTATGAGACAATAACTTTTTAAGTATTACGTTTAATAAATTAAAAAAACTGTAAATTACTATCAAAAGGTTGAGAGATTAAAAAGAAACAAACAATAATTTTCAACGACCTGAAATTTGTAATTTTGCACAATAATTATTATTTTAACCATTCAAACTGTTGCATTTAACAACGTAATTTCTCGATTTGTGTGATAACATTGTTTCCAGCTGAGCTTAAACGGTCTATAATCACAAATAAAGAAATTTCACAATGTATACAGTGGAACAAATAATTGTCCTTCACCCTGACGTTATACCTACTAACCTCGCACAATTAATCAATGAGTCAAAAACGGCTACTGTTTTTTGCGTTATAGAACTAAATATTGTATTTAAACAGTCGAAATTTTTGGTGAGGGTCCTATAATATTCACTAAAATTATTTTTTCTGGTTCTAATACACCAGAAAACTATTTTGTGTGTTCAACGCACGATACACTTACCACGGTATGTTCTTGCGCATGTAGCCGACAGCGTCAGACGTCATGTGGGAATCTCAATCAGTAATGTACAATGCTAAATATATGGGAAATACACATTTTGTGTTCAATTTTCATGCATATTTCCACTTTATGAATGATTATTCAAATGGTTTTTTAGATATAATATGAAATATTAATTTATTATCAATTTAAAATTTAAAAATATTTGAAACAGAAATATTTATGGGTGGGCAAAATTAAAACACACCATTATATTATAAATATGTCATATTTCATATTTCTACAATTATATTTTATTTATTATACAAGACTCCTTAACAAAGGTGTCACTGGAATACGAAACCAGCCAAAGGCGAGTTTCGTATGGTTAATGCGAGTGTATTAATAACCATTACATGAAATTTGCACTAATTTTTCTACGTACAAGAAATTTGATTTGAAAAAATATAGTAAAAAAATGCACCAACCGGGTCTCGAAAACAACATTATGCGGCGCCTTTGCTGACTGTGCTACGGGACCACATTATTGAACTATTGTCTAATTTTCTTTATGCACGACCGGGCGAAAAAGTCCAAAATATAAATACGTTTAGCGGGCGTAAAGTGAATCTTTTTTTTTCTTTTAAAAATGCACATGTAGTTAGTAAAACAAACTTTATTATTATTATTTATTGTCATGGAAATATTTAGTACAATTAACAAAATATGAGTTTAATGAAGAAATGATGACTTTAAAAGCACAAACATAAGATCCTCACACTTATAATTTTATACTAATAACACAATTTGAACAATTACTTATAGAAATGTTAGGATTTGCTACCTTGCACTGTTGTAAGTTGCTACGAAATTGTTTTATCATCTTATTAGTTTCAATAAGACTTATTTTTATTTAACTATACAAATGAATTGGTAGATTGTTATCCAGGGTGAGTTATAATAATATCGAGGTATAAAATTTATCCAATTTGGAACATTTATGATAACCTACTCACAAAAGGTGAAAAATAGAAAATAAAACATATTTATTAATAAACTATCATTAAAACGGTCGTGCATGAAACATTGTATGTATTTCAGGCGTAAACAGCGTTTATGGACCTTACGTGTTAATAGCCCTCGCCTTGCGACTCGGGCTCTTACTTACACGTTGCGGTCCATAAACGCCTGTTTTACGCCCTTGATACATAAATAACTATTATATATACTACTACTACTGAATGTGCAGGCGAGCCTTGTCCTGGACAACTCAAGCCAAGGTTCCGACACTGAGGCCACTGGCGGGCCCATTGTGCCATTCCTGCTACCTAGTCATCCATGAAGCCGAGCCCTTCAATAAAGGCCACAACCTTTTTCAGTGGATGCCTGCTTGTGTCTCCAGGAGCCATGACAGAGACTCCGAAGATTCGCCTGCGTAATACAGCCCAGTGTGGACACTCTAAGAGAACATAAACTGACGTTTCATCAGTCATGCCGCAGACCCTACATAGGGAACTTCCCTCTACTCCTAGATTGTAGAGGTGCTTCCTCATACAGCAGTGCCCTGTTAGGAGTCCTGCTATCTTCCTTAGCCTACTCCTTGGTAGTTCAGTGGCTGCCCTGGCGTGTCCATCAGTCCATCCCTTCAGTAGAAGTTTGGATTGTCTAGGACCCTGCAGAGCATTCCAATGAGCGAGGTGCTGACTCCTCAGCCACTTCTTCGTCTCCTTGAGTATTCTTTGTTTTGTTAGGCCCAAGGTCGGGCCCGGGCCGCAGAAAGGAGCTACCGCCCCTTCCGCAGCCAGTGCATCCGCCATCTCGTTGCCTTCAAAACCAGAGTGGGCTGGAATCCATTCTAGCCGCACCTGTCCGCCTTGCAAGTTTAGCAAGTCGTTCTCGACATTCGTTAGCAAGTCCTGAGTTGCTGGTTCTTGAGTTCCTGGAGTAAATTCCAGCCCCTGTTTTATCACCGGAGCATGAGCCATCTGTGTACCAGACGGTCCCATTAGGCTGTGTATTCCTCTCTTTTTCCCAGGACTCTCTATCCCGTATCATGGCCCTGTATGGGGTAGAGAAGTAGTACTTACGCAGGCATTCATCAGCCGCACGAACCAGCCGTTTCAAGCGCAGGAAAGCCCTCCCCGCCTCAGCCTCGATCACATGGTGAAGAGGCCGAAGACCAAGGATCACCTCCATCGCAACAGTTGGTGTAGTCCTCATGCAGCCAGTTGCCCCCAAACTGACCACCCTTTGAAGGCGTGCCAGTTGCGATCTAGCCGTTTGTCACCTTGCTTAGGCGACTATCAAGATGAGCCTTCCATGTCAGTGATTTATCAAGGATCACTCCTAGATACTTCACCTGTTCAACCACCGGCAGTGGTACTCCATCAAGATTTAGACCCTCAGGTCTTATACCTATCTTTTTGGTGAAAGCAACTATCTCAGCCTTGGCAGGATTAACTGCAAGTCCGTGTTCGTTACACCACCCATGTACCCTATTCAGAGCCCTTTGCATGAGGTCCCTGAGAACGGTAATGTGCCTTAAAACAACAAGGACAACGATATCATCGGCATACCCAATCGTTAGAAAGCCCTTACCGTTTAAAAGGGATATTAGCTCGTCAATGACTAGGTTCCACAATGTGGGCGAAAGAACACCCCCTTGCGGACATCCCCTAGTGACGATTACTTTTGCCACATGGTCTTTCCATGTGGCCTCTACTGTACGGTTGCACAACATGGCCCCAAGCCAGTGAGTGATCATTGGCTCTATTCCATGATTTGCCGCAGCCCTACACATGGATCCTACAGGGGTGCTGTCAAACGCCCCTTGTATATCCAAGAAAGCTCCCAGGGCGATCATGCCATTTTCCAGCGCCTTCTCCACCTGAGTTACCAGTTGGTGTAAGGCATTTTCAGTTGACTTGCCACACCTAAAAGCATGTTGGTTGTTGTGCAAAGGATACCTAAGCCCAACCTTTTTCTTTATGTATCGATCAGCCACCCTCTCCAGTGTTTTCAGCACAAAGGATGTTAGGCTAATGGGTCTAAAGGATTTAGCCACCGTATATGTGGTACGACCCGGCATGGGTATGAAGACGACTTTCACCTGCCTCCACTGTTCAGGGACATACCTGCGTGCCAAACAGGCTCGAAAGATATGCACCAGAATTGTGCCAACGGCCTCCCAGCCTTGTTGAAGCAAAGCCGGGAAGATTTTGTCTTTCCCCGGAGACTTGTATGGTCTGAATGACCGTATCGCCCAAGTACTCCGCTCGTATGTGACTATTTCTTTTGTTACATATGTTACATATGTTACGTATGTTACACTGCAGTAACATGTTATACAAAATTAGTAATAAATTATTGTAAGCAAAAATCAATAAGTTTAAAAATGTATTTACCTTGGTCTCGTGCTGGACATTTCTTTTAAAAACTAACATGAGATTCAACTTGTCATAAATCACACGAGTCTCTTAGAAACTGTCAAAACATTTTACAGAAAAAAATTGGCTCTGCCTACTTGGTTATTTAAAATATAGATTTCTTTTGGCCAACACCTTGTATTGCATGAAAATAATCAAAAATAATCGTGAGGAAAATCTAGGAAAATTGTTGAAAAGTCTCATTTTTCACCCCCTAAAAATGTGAAATGAGACTGTACGCCGTTTGTTACATTTGATATTAGAACCATAGAAGACTCTATGCCGTTTAAAAATAATCGTGAGGAAAATCTAGGAAAATTGTTGAAAACGTAGATAAATTTTTGGAAATATGTTTTTTTCGTGCTTAACACACTATTATTTTTCGTACATTATTTTTTATTATGATTTCATTCTAAAAGGACCTATTGCACTAGGTAGATGCCGTATAGTTTCAGATGACCTTTTTTTAAGTAGGAAAATCGCGAAAAATAAACAATTTACCACGGCTTTTCACACACCTTTTCTTGTGCTGCACCACTGTCAAATCTTTATTTATATGTTGTATAATATACAGAAACAAATACAGTACAGTTTCAAATCACCTTTTTAGAGGGGTAGAAAATAAGAGTGTTCAACAATTTTCCTTTGAACGTCGTAGAGTCTGGACCGATCTATGATTTTTACGGTTTCAGGGGTGAAAAATGAAATGTTCAGTTTTCCACTGCGCTTTTCTGCACAAAAGAAAATGAACGCCATAGTACTGGAACCGATGGTGGCATGATAAACTATCCTTCTGAATGAATTTGCTGATGTTTCAAATCGCGACACTTTTTTTCCCATGGGCTCATAGTCTATTAATCTCATTTTCATTCAGCCACCTGAAAATTTCCACTTTTTATGGAGGTTAATGGCTGTTTGTTTAATATTTCACTGTGGTATGGTGGATTGTCAATTATTATAAGTGATGGTTACTCTAGATCAGGCAGTACCTGTGTTTTGACCCATTTAGTGAATAATATACTTATTAATGTAATTATAGTGTATTCTAAGCACTCCAAGGAGTTCATTGCCTTTGAGAAACATTCTTCAGGCTAATTTTTCAACAAGCGCGGTAATTGTTGATTAACAAAATGTTCTTGACTCTCCTCCTTCATTGTAAATAAAAAAAAATTTGGGTGATTGTTTTTAAAATGCTTTGCATAGAGCCCTTCCTATATAAATACCGAATAGGATCACGTCATAGATTTTTTAAACATTTCAATACTTTGTTCATAATAAGCTAGCAAAAAACTGCGAATCGTTTATTTATTGATGAGAAAAATTATTATCAACAAAGTATTGGAGTTCCTTCAAGGTTTATGGCGTCATATTGTTATTATTTCAACCTTTGAAATCTGGAATCTACATTTGATCTAAGCGCCTCTAATGTTACATTCATATTATGAAATAAGTTTCTCCTACGACTTTTTTTCTCCTTTTTTATTGAAGAATTTGAACATTTCATCCCAACATAAGTTTCAGTGCGTACTTAGATAATACAAAAATAAAAAGAAATATATTTGGATTGTGCGTATAGAACTTAGGATTGAGCTTAGAATTATAGGATTCACATGAGTTTGTTGTTCTGCATGAAATATTCACTGAACCAACCAAATGGGTGGTGGAAATAGGGCAACGTTATTTTTTACAATATATTCATTAAATTCTTCCACTCGCAAATCATCAGGCATTCACTAAAATAGTTCTGTTTATTAAACAATTTTTAGAAGAATTAAGTTATGCAAACCGAAAGATTATTTCAGATATTTTTCAATAACTGATTCTGGGTCTTTATAATATAAATCTAGACTAACACTTTCCATCGTTATTTTTTTAAGATTAAAAACTTTGCAAATAAACAAATTCGTTGGAAATAAGTCTACTTTCACTATACACCTCGCTATACACTTCCACTCAATAATTGTACCAATGTACTAATTATTCTTTGGAATAACAATTATTCAATTTGTACCATAACCAACATCATTTAAACCCACCACCAACAAATAATATTTCCGGGAAAGCTACTCAATCCCCAAAAATGAAATTCACCTGAAACTTTTGGTGTCGTAGTCAAGTTCGGTTATAACATAACCCTACGTACGGCTGATTTCGGTGATTGATTTCACGCAAAAAATACTCCTCAGACAAGCCTCGTTTACTCGATTGGTTTATGCACTATTCTCATGGGCATGAGAGAGGCAGGGGGGCGGCAGCCATCCAATAGGGCTGCTGTTGAACGATTTCTCAGTACGAAGGGTAAAGACCTGGCTGAGAAGTACAATGAGAGATGACATATTTCCTGGGTTGAGTTTGATGAGCGTCCATCGTAAATTCTTTAAGAAAAATCAGTACTGAATCTAACAAAAATAATACTAGTAAAGGACATGTAACTAGAATAATTTTTTTTCAAGCAAATAACTTGATAAAGCACTGCTATAATTATCAAAAATTTTCTTAAAATGTTGGTTTCATCCTTTTCCTGATTGAATAGTACAACCTGAACGTCAATGGTTTGCCCCCCTTCCCTAGCTTTAATCCTGGATACGCCCTTGACTATTCTCTTACAGCTCCGCAGAGTTTCCTGACTGTCTTTAATTTTATTTTTTCAATTCATATCCAAAATATGCAAAATAACCCAACTCCTGACCTGTATTATAAGCATTTGTACCGAAAGGTCCATTCACAATTTAACCATCAACTTTACTGATGACTTCAAACTGGAAAGTATTATGTATATTAACGAGGGAAATCCATCTAAAATTCCCAACTCGTACGAGATCGCGTCTCAGATAACGACCATCTCATTGTAAAGAAGTAGGCTGATTAAGAAATTATTTAAATGTTTACATGTTCTTCGTGAATGGTGAAACAAGGTTAAACACATTGTTCAGTTATATAAACTTGGGTGTACTAGAACAAACATTTATTTAACTGTTTATAATTCAAATTCTGAAGACGTGATACTTGATAACTTATTGTGTAAGGTATCCGCAGGGTCATGGATTTAACCTTAACTGAGTCATGTTTGTTTATAAGATTATCGGATTAAGGAACTCGCACTCCGCTAAATAAAATTTGATTAATTGTTTTAAATTGAATTAAAAATGTAGCTTCCTGTATAATATCATTTAAAATATTATATTTCCAACTCATAGGTACTCATTCTAGAACTGTAGTGTGAATAAATAAAAACAACATCAGTTGAATCGACCGTAATTATTTGCAATAATAATTAGGTACTTACTAGTAGTTATCGTTTGGAGGTACTAAATAAAATATGTTGTTTTTCAAGTCAGTGTTACGTGAATGATATTAAAGTGCGGTTTCTAATTATTATGTTATTCAAAGCAAATGAAGACGGGTTTGTTTTAAAAGGTTTGTTGATTGTTTGCTAATAGTAAATAAGATGAAACACTTATAATTATTGCTTTGTTTATGTTAGTTTTGATTTTATTTATAGTTTTTGGAGAAAAACATTTTGAAAATGATATAAAAAAGGAACGAAATGTTAAAAGTAAAAATGCACTACCTATTTCTTTTGGAATTCATTTTTTGGTATTGGTTTTAATTTTGTTCAGTATTTCCAGTAACTCTTATACAGGGTGTGATGAATAGGTAGTAGTAAATAAACCTAACTTGCCCCAGTACAAATGTGCATACAGAAAAAGTCCTTTGAAGTTAACAAATGCAAATTGACTTTTCCAATAATTAGAGAAATGTTCAATATTTCATGATAACAATTGACGAGTGTCTTTCTTATGATTGGAACATTTTTTCCAAACAACAATGACAAAAATTTTGCATAGGTACTGTTAAGATTTTATGTGTGTGTTACAATTTAACGATTATGGTTAAACTATTAATTAAATTGAAAGATCCCAAATAACAAAGACGTATTATGTATCATGCTAACGCTAGTGACGTTTTGAATATTTATCAGCGTGCTTCGGTATGTTGAGGTGCCTTCTAAAATGACATAAACTACGGTTTTTGACAAAAAGTGAATGTTGTATTTATAAAACTTGTAGAGGTCTAAATTACACTGCCTTGGGGTTCAAATTTATCAATCAATTTATTATAACTCTTTTCGTTTTCTATTTCATCATCTTTTCCAATTTACAAGTTGCCCTGTGAAATGTGCCACAAGAGAAAGAAGGATTAATTAAGTTTATTGGTATCAATGCAACAACAAACTGCTCATAACTTGAGATTTGCCACAAGAGAAAAAATTACCAGCCCCAAAGCTACCAAATTGAGAAACTACAATATCATTTAAGCATCAACAGCAAACTATCCCCTGTCGAAACTAAAGGGAAAAATGCCAAGATTATCGGAAAACTTATTTTCTTGCATATTAAAATTGTTTCGTTCTCCTTTACTCTGTTTATACACACCTTTGTATTATGTATTATAAATGAAAATAACTAATTAACTCATAAGTTCAAATGGCACAATATTTAGATTGAACTTATTAATTTCATTTGTGAAACATTTTATTTTAGATATACAAATACGGGATCTTTTATAGCGAGATTACACCAATATGAAGTGCTTTTATTCTCATTTGAAAAACATTGGTACCTAATAGCAAACAATCCTCATTATATCCTCCATAACTGCTCAAAATAAGATAAGAGTATTGATAGTTTTCTACGATATATTTTGTCACTTCCATCCTCCTTGTAGACTTTTTCAACTCGTAATTCATTTACATTGCATTCATCAGAAATTCCCCACATTTCATACATTTATATTCAACAGTCACTGGCATTGTCAAGATTTAAAATTACATCCAATTCAAATTTATTGGAGATAATCAGGAGAACTTATAATAATATTTGCTATTTTTTGCAATATTCCATCCTTCTATATAGGCCATCTTCGGTCAGTTCACACATCATTTCTTTTTAGTAGGAATTGAACTTATTTTTCTTCAAAAGATTCTGTGTATGAGTTACGATCCATTTATGGCTCGGAATTTTGTTTTCCACTACACCCTGTTCAAGTTATACAAAAAACTCACCCTGTATACATTTTTTAAGAAGAAGGTTTTGCTTACTCCTACAAGTAGGTAGTTCATGCAATTACTTACTGTAAAGCTACCTCAAAGCGTTCTACTGTTTTCCAATTTACAATAGCAATAATCGGCCTCAATACGGTGTTGTCCGCATTTAAATTACAACGTAGTCGCAATCCCTTTAAAATTAAATAATCCTTACATGCATGAGAACATACTTCGTACACGGCACATTCCTTTTAAGTGTACTTTTTCCCGACATGCACTATTTTAGACCGAACAATTCACCTGAAGAAAGAACCACTATTATTTAAAATGTGATAGTGAGGAGTTGGATAATAAAGTCACAAAAATAAGTACTCAGCCAACGGTAATACACCAAGGATATCAAATAAATTTAGGTTGAGAAGAAATCTTACCACTGATTTACTGATAATACAAGCAAATATTGGACACCATTTTCAGAGTACTTTCAGAAGGTACCAGATATTCAGGACAAGCCGATGCTTTAGGTACTCGAAAACTGGATTCACAACAATAAATGATTTGTTCCAATTCTAGAAAATTATTAATCGCCCCCTACGGAACAAACATGAAAAGACTACATAAAATGCAAATATGTCGCAGGAACATAACAGAAAAAAATTGAGATTGCAGCCCAATGATTATAGTCGAACGTTCTTAGCCAGAGTGGGACCAAAC
Source organism: Galerucella pusilla (assembly GCA_910591695.1). Classification (NCBI taxonomy): domain Eukaryota; kingdom Metazoa; phylum Arthropoda; class Insecta; order Coleoptera; family Chrysomelidae; genus Galerucella; species Galerucella pusilla. The sequence continues at coordinate 30,369 of CAJUYI010002309.1, forward strand.
ATCCAGAATTCAAATACCAGCCTGTATACAATATGTCCCCCTAAATTGGAATTATATGGAAAACATTTTTTTATTATTAATTTCAAGAAGAAACGTTATTCTTCATAAAAAGTGCTGCATTATATAAAACCTAGAATAGGTACAGTCATCAAATATCGAATTTTTTTGGCATATACGAGGTTTGTCAAAAAATATTAGTTTCACTATAGAATGAAGTACATTTAAATTTGACAATATCGAAAAATGTTATGTAAAGGAGTTAATAAGAATTAAAAACTACGATTAAATAATATGTAATTAGGTACATTGATTTAAATTGAAATTTCAGATTATTTTATTTTTTGATGTTTTTATTTTTAATGTAAAATCATCTATTTCGAAGCACATGATAGCGGTTTGAGTTTTCCATGTTTTTTAATAATTTTGCATTTAAAACGCGCAATAAGTGCATATTCATTTATTTTGCAAATAATAAAATTACATTCAAACACTATGTTATGAAATTAACATCATATTAATGTTAAAAACTAACAAACCCAATTTTCACTCATACTAATACTTCGACATATAATACCTACTTTACACTTGGGTAAAACTCATATTTTTTGACAAACCTCGTATACGACCGAAACATTTCATATTTGATTATTTTCCTGAAATATATAATAAAAAACTTTTCCATATGATTTTAACTTAGGGGGACATATTGTATAATATATGCATTCCAGGACAATTAAATGGCTATGGAATATATGATAATGTTGTAAAGTGTTGCAGAAAGAACAAGTTATATTCTAAGTGGAAATCAGAAATTCTGGGACACGCTACAGGATTGTATTATGTTAAACTATGAATTTGTATGTAATTGTAATTTTTATGTAATTGATGAACCAAACATTCATTTAAGCTGCGAATACCTCATAACAATAAGTGCTGAAAATACTGGCCATTTGTTTGTTAATAATAACACAATCTCTCTTCAAAACTACGAATATAATCGTTGATCAGATGAGGAGTAATTCACTTCATTTTGAGAAATATGCGACTCTTTGAATCCATTGAGTTAGTTTGTTTGTTAACATGAACGCTGTCCTTCAGGTAGCCCAAGACAAAAAAATCAATCTGTCGATCGTCGGGTGATCTTGCCGACACCTGGTGTGCGTCATCGTTTGTGACGTATATTCGGGTTTCGGGTATGTCGTTTATTCAATTTGCTATTTTGACATATAGCTAACCTTTAATTTGATAAATAAAATTACCAGGATCGTATTCAGCAATTTTGAAAAGGCTATAAAAATACCTTTTTTTTAAATAATTATGTTTTTCTGTGTATCTAGGCATATTTTTGTATTATTCAAATGAATATAACAATATATAGGAGTAATATTCACTTCTCATAAATAATAATTGATCGTGAACAACAAAGTACAGTTCTGACGAGAGCTGTCAGTGGGACATTGGAAAAATACGTAAGGCACATTTCCGCTACGAAAAGTACGCCTGCATCCTATTTTGGGCGCTCTAACTTCTCCCGATTAATAGGTCGCGCTTGCGCGTAATCTATGCATCAACTAATCAAATTTCTGAAGTCAAACGGCAGGGTTAACGTTTGCAACACCTTTAAGCGATTCATTATCGTGATATTTTGATCAGGATTAATGACAGACCTGCCATTTTTTCCATTTCTTCCAGCGTAATCTGTTAGAAGGACATTAACGCACTCCAAAAATATTATTATATGAACTCAAAAAGCTATTTTTATGCAGAATAGTTTGTATAATCTGTTGATAAATACCATGATTTTTTGCCAATACACTTGTGAGATGTTTTTATGAACATCAATCTATAGTTTTATACACATTAGTTGAATTTTTCGGTCTATCAGACCTTGGAATATCCGTAACACTACCAGTATCATTGAATTTGTTCATTAATCTCGTCACTGTAGATCTGTGAAGATTGATTAAATTCAACTTAAGGCACACTCAAATAAAGACCTCAAGTCCTTTGATATAAATAATTATAAAGGAAAGAGTATTAGCTATTTATTGTTGTTTCAGACAAGTGCAAGAAGTCTTTTAAGTTACCCGCCAACAACAAAAAACATTATTTACGATATTTATCGATGACAGAGGTGGTGTTTTTCAACAATTCATTTAACGAAACAACAGTTACTAGCAGTCAAGTGCCTCGGAGCTTTGCGTACATTCATTTATAATTACAAAGAAGTTCTCTACCCACAGACAATCCGGATGGTGAAGGAGTCTCGTTATATTCCAACATTTACTATTAGTACGAGAGCTCGAATATTTCTAGGCTTGAGCTAGAATATAAGAAGGTAGAAAAATATTTTCCAGTTCAATGGAAAGAAAGAGGCGATATGATCACTGAATGTGTGATAAATTCTTCAACCATTCCCATAAATACGTGAAAAAGAACGTGAATCTGAATAGTTCAATTCACGAACCTGGGTGATCCCTAACCATCCATATCATAAACAAGAGGAATAACGGAAATAACCACTATGATTATATTGAAATGGTTGGTATTAGGGTATGATGATCACAAAGTTGAGAAATGGTGATATAATTCGCAAACGTATTTGTCGATATAAGCTTCTATAATCACAATGAAAATCGAATTGAACATTTATTGAAAAAACTATTATACTGCAGTCCAAGATATTCCATTCCAACTCAACACTTGATTGGTTCAATAGGAAAACCCACAGCAGTTAGTCGTTAATCCGATAACAATAGCAGGATAGCAGGATCTTATCGCACTTACTTCTTCGAAAGGATAATGCCTAATTGTAAGACTCCTTCACAACTGAAATATTGAAATGGTAAAATAATATATAATTGAAGCAAGTAAATTTAGAAGACTACGGATCTGTTACTGTCCACTTTATAGTTCATATAATAGCCTTATTGGTGCATCATCGTGTGTGACGTATATCGGGGTTTTGGGTATGTCGTTCATTTTACTTGCTATTTTGTCACATAGCTTACCTAAAGGGGAATCTATCGGCAGCGAATTTTGCAGTATTTTTGGCATATAAATGGATGTAATTGAATGTATTGAAAATTAAGAAAAAAATATATCATGTAGATTAATGTTGAACTTAGAGTTCTCATTGAATAAAAACTTTGA
>CAJUYI010002310.1:0-33499 GCA_910591695.1 Galerucella pusilla
ATTAGTTAAATGGTTGCGATTGGCACAGTGTTGGATTGTGGTGTTTCGGAGAGTTCCATATCTTTCTAAATATAATCTTAATAAGGATATCATCTAGATTTCACACAGAATTATATGTATTGAATTTTCAGTTTAAAATAAATATATTTAAATTAAAAAAGAAATAAAAATGGGGGTATGGACCTCTCTGAAACATTACGGTTCTCAGTCTCATTAGCTGAATGTTCCTCATGGTCTTGTTTTGTGGTTATTCGTAGTCATTGATCTCATTAGTTAAATGGTTGCGATTGACACATTGATGGATTGTGGTGTGTCAGAGATTTCCATATCTTTCTTAATTATACTCGAACTAATAATAACATTAAAATTTTCACACAGAATGTGGAGTGTATTGAATTTTCAGTTTTCAAATTAATATATTTACATTATGAAAGAGGTAAGAATGGGGACATGGACCTCTCTGAAATATTATGGTTCTCAGTCTCATTAGCTGAATGTTTCCTCATGGTCTTGCAGTGTGGGCATTCGTAGCCATTGACCTCATTAGTTAAATGGTTGCGATTGGCACAGTGTTTGATTGTGGTGTCTCAGAGAGCTCCATATCTTTCTAAATATTTAATTTTCATTTTCAAGTAAATGTATTTACATTGAAATATAATTCAGATCAAATATTATTTGTTCAAATATGTAAAGGCCAACTGGCTTAATAACCTATAATAATAAATCTAAAAATTATCTGTCATTCTGTCAGTGTGCTGTTGAGATTTCAAGCACGTGGTTTGATAACCTAACTTGAACAAAATGAATTTTAATGTATTTCAAGTAATTATAAAATAAGTTTTTTAAAAATAGTAATAAAATGTGACCAGTGTTATTTTATAAAAAATAGACAGTTTTTAGTGTTGCTGATGGCCATCAATGTTTTAACTTTATCATATTCACGTTACAATCTCAACAAGTTTGTAAGTAAAAAAATTTTTTAAAAAAACATTTAAAATTTTTAACAATATATTTTTATGTAGCTTCCCTGATGATGGGTGAAAATTCACTTGAAAGCTTGGATTAAATACTTAAAAGAGTACACTTATACGTTTTATTGCTGCACTCCCTAAAAATATCTCCACAGAAGTATATATATATATATATAATAACCATGCCCTGCTACCATGTTCGAATAAATAATATAGCTCTTTTAGGATTGAAACTTTATTTTACCAGCAATAATTGTGCAGGGCTGTAACTGCCTCAGCAATGTGGTCAACATTTTCCTTTTTCGAATTTATGACAACAATGAAACCTCTGTCATATGAAACGTCTAGTTTAGAGTACTGCCTACTTAATGATATTATAGCATATCATTAATGCTAAAAAGAAAAACCTGAAGGGTTATTTCTGAGATAAAAACTATAAACACCTACTGGTGTTAAAAAAATTGTCATAATAGGGAGAAGAAAGAGAAGCGAAAGATAAAGCGTAAAAGTTGGAAGGTATAAAGATGGTCCAACACTAGCCATCCATTATTTGCACCGGGAATAGGCACTCATCACGAATCCTATCTGCGCAGTATACATTTGTTGTGAGGTAAAGGGATGTAGAAAAAAATATTGAACAGGAGTGTAATTTCAGTGTTGTCTCTCGTTACCCTCAGGCCGAACTGAAAACAACACAGGAAAGTGATTTCAAAAAATTATTTTTAAATAATAAAAACGCAAAAATAAACTAAAAAGAGAGGAAAGGATAACAAACTATATCTTTACACATAGATCGATAGATTTGCGTCTACTATCAGTAACAAATAACTAAGAAAAAAAAAGATAAGAAAGAAGAAAAGGTACTATTCTCAAAGAGAATAATCGTCACAATAAGGTATTTTTCTTTAAAACGTTGTAATCGGTACGAGGATTTCTTACAACATCAGAAAGAATAAAAACAACAATAAAGAATTACTACAAATACGGTACTAAAAAGAACAGGCCGACACTAACATGTTGTTACAAAAGCATGTCATACTCAAAGGTGTGGTAATAATTCCTGAACTTATCTGTAGCCCAACTGAAGTTATAAAGAAAACCTAGACATAAGTCTTGAACCTGCTTATATTAAAGGCTCCGATATAAATATACTATCGATAAGATAAAATTAACTTTCAGACATTATCAAGATAAAGTACAATATCCAATGATCATCATCTGCTAGATAAAAAAATGGTTATTTGAATAAAATCAACAATTGAAGGTAATAAGTAAGGTAATGAAAGATATGAACACATTTAGTACTAATTCAAAGGAACAGTCTACTTTACAAGGCCACTGAACTCACTAAAAACGAATAATAAACGAGAAGTTACAAATAAATTGAGATAGATACAGATTGGGGCACTATGAACGAACTATTCTCTGGCGTCTTAACGGCAAATATAATTAGAAAAAATAAGACTTAGAATTAAGTAGATCACTTAGGACTATAATTTAAAAATATTTTGGAATATACAGGGTGCTCCAAAAAAGCGTGCCGTATCAAAGTTAGGTTCCTTTAAATGGAACACCCTGTATTTTTTCACATTTTTGAATTGTACTACTAAAAATAATGTGAGTTCATTAACATTTCTCTATACCTATCTAGTTCAGTTTCCAGGATAAATCGATTTTACATAATTTGTAGACCCTCCGAAAAAATACAATAACTTCAAAATAAAAACGAATACCCACATTTGCTTCACACCATCTCACTAGAAGCTTTTAACATTCCGTTTCCAATATTTACTGGTATGCTATCATATACAGGGTGTTTTTAATATGACAGTATAACACTAACCATTTAATACATAAATTTCTGGCTTAATTTAAATGGAACACCCTGTATCTGTTGGGTCTGTTAAACGTGGGAATTTGTTACCTTTCAGTTGGTATTAGGGTTGCCTATATCTAACTCTGATAGTTCTCGAGAAATTTAAAATTTGTTTTTTAATATTCCATTATTTGCTGACATCTAGTTACCTATGACATGATTCTCCGATGGAAAGTTTTTAAAAATTTAAAATTTGTTATTTTGACAGTAAGTGCTTTTGCCATAATATTTCAACCCAGAATTGATACATTTAAAGCATTTTGAATAACAGTAGTCGAATTTTGCAATAATAAGTTATGGAGGGTTAACACTGTATGGTAAAATTTCAATTAGGACGAATAGGATGAATTGAATGTTTTAACCTACTGTTGAAGAGTTAGAATACCAGCATAAAGAACATTTACATTAGGCATCCAAATTGAGACAACAATTGCGCGATGATTTGAAATTTGCTAAAACTCACGATTGTACATTTGACTTTGAAAAAAAGCATGCTTTACCACGACTACCTACAAGCATTATTTATTACAAAAGGCAGGTAAACTTGTATAATTTGGGAATATACAGTGGTACTACTGATCGGGGTTTCTTCAATGTCTGGTTGGAACCAACTGCTAGTAGAGGCTGCCAAGAAGTTGGTTCCTGTTTAAGGAAACATATAGATGAGTTCTTAAAACCTACAGCGAGACATCTTATTTTATGGTCTGATGCTTGCGGAGGCCAAAACAGAAGCATTAAATTAGTAGTAATGTTTCTTCATATTCTTGAAAATCATACGAAACTGGAAAAAATTTCTTTAAGGTTCCTCCAACCAGGACATACATTTTTACCCAATGATTCCGAATTCGGAGATCTGGAATGTGCTCTAAAACTTCAAACACGACTTTATACAGACGATGAATATATTCACGTGATGGCAACTTGCAGACGACGAAATAAATTTACAATTAACAAATTAGGAGAAGATGATTTTTTTTCAGTTGAACCTTTATTAAAGACAATTATTAACCGTAAGGTTGACATAAATGGAATAAAAATAAGCTGGCTGAATACTTTTGAAATTGAAATGAGAAAAAGTCAGCCTCTACTGCTCTTTTTTAAATCAAACATTGATTAGAAGACTGCGCAACACGTAGATATTGGAAAACATTTGAAAAATAAAAAAATTAAGTATCTTAAAGATATTGAATTACCCTTGCTATGGCCCAAAGGGAGAAGCTTGTCTTCTGCCAAAACAAAAGACTTAAAAGACATATTAAAATTAATTCCTTCTGACGCTAGGAGTTTCTATAAGTTTTTAAGTAATACAAGAACGTCTTCCTTTACTGATGACGTCGAGGATTTCGGAGAAACACTAGATTTTGAAGTTGAAGAAACCGCAGATGAGGATTAACAACTCTTTCGATTTCTTATACCTATTCGGTTTTTTTGAATTAAAAAGATTTTTTGTGATGTTTTTATTCCATTTGTTAGAATTGGAAATATTCATTTGTTTAATAAAACTTGTTTGATTTTGAAAATTTAGTAGTGTTAAACAATCTGTTTATATTACATTTTGAATTAAAACCATTATTAATTGCAATATTTTCACTCTCTTCACGTTCTTGATACTATCTATATTTTCATAAAATATTATCTTTCACAAGTTAAGCCACACGGAAAACCAAAGCATAAGTTTTTAAATTTATATTTCAATATAGTGTTAAGCTCCTTAACCGAAAACAAATTTTCAGACAATCCTCTATTTTCATTTTGCCATTATGTGTTATGTGGCTTAACATTTTTTATCATTGATGAAACATACTGAAAATGCTATAAGTGAATTTTGCAATAATAGACTTTTGCATTTTATAAATGTAACATGATAAATATTGCAATATTCGAATCAATTTCTAGTGTATTTAGGTGTCTCTTATTGAAAACCGGTCAAATATTGCTTTTAATAAAACCTAATTAATAAATCTAAACCTTTTTTGTCAGTTAATCTTCCGTTGGTCGCGCCCGGTCTCAGGGACCGGGGCATAATAAACTAATGCCTATTTTTCTAAATATCGGAGTGAGAGATAGCGGGGATCGTCTACCTTCCTAACGCAGCTTTCTTTTAGCGGCAGTACGTAAGTGAGCGCCGTGGGAGTAAGGTGGTATGTGTTAGGGCGTTTCCCGGAATCTCAGACCCGGATGTACTTCAGTAACTAAACCTCTAAAAGAAATTTTTGATATATTTAACTACTTCATAAATGAGGAAATGGTTCAATTAATTGTAGATTCAACAAACACGTTCATTGAGTCGATCAGATCAAACTATGCCAGAGATAGAGATGCGCTTCCCACCAATTCCGTAGAAATACGAGCCTTATTTGGCTTAGTATACTTGGCTGGAATTACAGGCTCAAACAAGACAAATACCGCCGATTTATATTAAAAAATCTAAATATAGCATGTTTTTCTATAGCTCACATGAAAAATCACATTTATTTTCACTAATTCCCAATTTAACTAAACCCGGTCTAGGAGACCGGCGCGACTATTTGACTCATAAATTAAGGCGCGACCAACGGAAGGTTAAACTTTAAACGAGTCTAGCTCAAAATGGCTGTGATGTGGGTTGAAACAGTATGGTATAACACTGTCCATTTTAGGTGAGTACTATATAATATTTTATTTTAGGCAATTACAAATACAAATTGCAGTAATTAAAATGTCCTTTTTTTTACTTTCAGTTGATAATGGAGCAGAAAGAGTGTTGGAAGATTCCAATATTATATGTAATACATATGTATTTTAAGATCAAAAGTATGGTATCACATTATAATATGTTTGTATAGTAAGATGATGAAAAACGCTTTATAGTGAATTAAATTTTCCTGGATCGGAAAGTATAAAATGTTTCACTTCCTTCTTAAATGTATGATATTTTTTCATTTCTTTCAGATGTTTTGGCAGAATGTTATAAATTTTTGGACCTTGGAAAGTTAAAGACTGCTGAGTTGTGGTTTTGTGGAAAAAACTAATTCTAACATCTAAGTTCGTGGAAGAGCGAGTCTGACTTTGTACTGAGCTTACATCTAATTTTTCTTCATAAAACATTCTTTTTAAACAATTAAAAATATATATTGAATGGATGTTGAATATTTTAGTTTCTTTATACAAGAGATCAGTCGGGTATAGTCTATTTCTTCGATAAATAATTTTAATTAGTAAATTTTGTGCCACTTGCAATGTATTTAGTATTGTTTTAAAGGCTGCTCCCCATGCTGGTATGCAATATGAAATGACAGATTCTGCAAGAGGTATACAATATCAATAAATTTTTTTTAGATAATATATCACGCAGTTCGTGAAATTTATAAATCAAAGTACGTAAACGCTTAGCAACATAGCTAATATGCTCAGTCCACTTTAAGTGTTGATCAAGTAAGATGCCGAGATATTTTATTGACTTTGTTTTTTCAATCAGATGACAGTTACAAACTTGGCTATTACAATTTGCTTTATGTAATTTAATGATGAAATCATTTGGTTGATCGTGTTTGGTGGTAGAAAAAGTTATAAATTTAGTTTTGCTGATATTCAAGGACAACCTATTATTATTTAACCACATATACACTTTCTTTAATTCAGTCTCAGCAATACATTTAGTTTCTTTCCAAAAATTAACTTGATCAATTAGATGAAAAGTAGAGTTCTTCAAATTTCAGATCCAAAGTTCCACCAAAAAAATCTAAAAATATTGTATAATCTTTTTCACGAAAACTCATATCCTCCATATCTTTTGAGACGAATATTATATAATACATTTGACAGAAATTCTGACATTACTAATAATAGATCACAAAATATTAGAACTGACAATATTAACCCTCCAATTTATATGTCTTTACCATATATAAAAACAGTCACCCCTAAGCTTTCAGGAATCTTTAAGAGACATAATATCAAAATTGCAAACAAACAACACCTCACAATCAAATAAATTTTCAGTAAACTCAAAGATAAAACACCGATGAATAAATTAACTAACATAGTTTATGAAATTCCTTGCTTGAACTGTGATAAAAAATACATTGGTCACACTAAAAGGACATTAACCAATCGAATTTCCTCTCACAAAAGCGATAGTAAATTGTATCCTGATAGATGTGCCCTCGCTGAACACGCATTTTATGTAGGCCATTCAATTGATTATCAATCAGCCAAAGTATTAATCACTGAAAATAATTATAAAAAACGTCTATTTTTGGAAACCGCATTTATTTCACAAGAAAATAATTGCATTAATAAAAAACTGACCTGAATAACCTTAGTGTTATGTATGCCTATCTCTTAGATTTTGAAAAACAATCTTTGCAAAATTGCACAAAATTAAGGGTGGTTTTTCATGCCTCTATGAAGTCATCAACGGGTTATTCTCTTAACGATCTGACGTTAAAGGGGTATAGGGTTCAACCAGAGTTAGTGGACATTCTGTGTAGGTTCCGTTTATTTAAATATGTATTAATTGCTGACATTGAGAAGATGTACCGCCAAATTAAAGTCGAACCGTCACAAACCTTTTTGCAAAATATTCTATGGAGAGATCAACCTGATCAAAGTCTGAAATGTATAGAATTACAAACAGTAACGTATGGAACAAGAGCGGCACCATTTTTATCTACGAGGGTATTACTTGAATTAGGTAAACAAAATTCAAGCAATTTTCCATTAGCGGCAGATACTATTTTTAATCAATGTTATATAGACGACATATTAAGCGGCGCAATGGATTTGGATACATTATTAGAATTGCGCGAACACTTAATTAAGTTATTGGGGCTAGGAAAATTTATGCTGCATAAGTGGGGATCTAACTCACTAGAGTTTTTAGTAAAATTTAATGCTGTAAATAATGATTACAAAATTAAATCGGAGGATGTTTCAAATAAGGTTTTACGAATTTCTTGGTGTTCAACGTCTGACGAATTCGCTATTTCTATACCACAAAAAATTAACGCGATCGTAACAAAACGCAATGTTTTGTCGGTGATTGCGCAAATTTATGATCCGTTAGGATTGGTGTCCCCTATAGTTGTAGTTGCAAAATTGATTATGCAAAGAATGTGGTTGTTAAAATTAGATTGGGATGATGAGTTGAGTGATGAATTAAAAGTGGACTGGGATAGTTTTCTTAAAAGTAATATGGGACATTCTCAATTACAGATACCACGCTGGTTGTTTTTTGATAAAACTCCAATAAATATTGAATAACACGTGTTTGCAGACTCGAGTTTAAGAGCATTTGGGGCATGTGTATATTTAAGGGTAAGTTACGATGATAACACTGTATCGTCTAAACTTATTTGCTCTAAGTCCAGGGTCGCGCCGCTAAAAACAATTACAATTCCAAAATTGGAACTAAACGCGTGTCTTTTATTATCTAAGTTAATAAATAAGGTAGTTGAAACTTACAAACATAATTTGTGGAAAGATTCTCAAATCGTGTTGTGTTGGCTAAAGTCGCACCCCTCGAGGTGGAATATTTTTGTAGCCAACAGAGTAGCTTAAATTCAAGAGTTGACTGCTTCTTTCAAGTGGCGGTATATAAGATCGGCGGATAATCCAGCTGATTGCCTTTTACGGGGGATTGAATCTAAGGACTTAATAAACAATTTGCTATGGTGGGAAGGTCCCAAGGATTTAAAAAATATTGCATTTAATTTTGATAGTTTTATGGGTAATGACACGTTACAGGAACTCCCTGAACAAAGGAAACGAGTTTTGTTAATTAATGCTAATATGGATTTTGATAGTTATTTTAAAAATTTTTCAAGTTTTACAAAGCTAAAAAGAGTTTTAGCATACTGTTTACGATTTATCAATAATACTAGAACTAAAACAAATAAACTGTTGGGTTGCTGGATAAGGCTCTGGTAATAATTATTAAGTATTTACAAAATCAGCATTTTTCTACGGAAATTGCACAGATTAAGAAAAATCAACCTATTAAGAGCAGAGTTATTTTGTCATTGAATCCCTTTGTGGATGAGTCAGGTATACTACGAGTAGGAGGTAGGATATCGAATGCAAATATTAAGTATTCACAGAAGCATCCTATATTGTTACCATCAAAAACTTAAGTAGTTTCGCTTATGATGAGACATGAGCATTTCAAACTTTACCACAGTGGCGCTCAAACGGTGTTATCCAATTTTCGATTAACCTATTGGCCGCTCAATGGGTTACGTGAAATAAAAATAATTATTAAGAATTGTGTAACATGTGCAAGGTTTAGTGTACGCTCGCCACAACAAATAATGGCTGATTTAGCCAAAGATAGACTGTTGGCTACTCGAGCTTTTGAGAATGTAGGAATTGATTTTGGGGGTCCATTCTTTATTAAAAATTCAAGGGCAAGGCGGGCATCATTTATAAAGGCATATATTGTAGTTTTTATTTGCATGGTTACTAAAGGTATTCATTTAGAGTTAGTGACAAGTTTATCATGTGGAGCATTCTTGTTAACATTTAAGCGTTTTATTGCACGAAGAGGTAACCCAAAAATAATTTATAGCGACAACGCGACAAATTTCTTAGGCGCTAGAAATCAGCTACACGAGCTATATGTATTCTTTAAAAATAAAGGAAATGAAAATAATATTGTGGACTTTTTTGTAAATAAGGGTACACAATGGAAATTTATTCCACGTCAATCGCCACATTGGGGGGGAATTTGGGAAGCGGCGGTTAAAAGCGCAAAATTTCATATCCTACGAGTGATTGGGGAAACCAAACTCACATTCGAGGAATTTAGTACAGTGTTGGCACAAATTGAGGCGATACTAAACTCACGGCTCCTGTGTCCACCCTCAAATGATCCTGGGCATTTTTTAATAGGGGAAAGTCTGGATGCGTATTTAGAAAAGGATACAACTACTGTTCCGGAAAACCGGCTTTCAATATGACAAAAATGCACAAAAATCCAACAACATTTTTGGAAACGGTGGTCGGTGGAGTATTTAAATCAATTACAAAACCGATCAAAATGGCTAAGAACTACGGAAAATTTAAAATTAGATCAACTTATATTGTTAAAGGAGGACAATATTCCTCCTCTAAGATGGCCTTCAGGTAGAATAATTGAAATTTTTCCGGGGGCTGATGGTAGGGTTAGGCATATTAAAGTAAAAACAAAGACTGGAATTTTCACCAGGCCTATTAGGAAGGTCTGCCCCTTACCTATTGAGAAATAAACGATGCTGTAGATATTAGATATATTATTTATATTGTTAAACTTAGGAACTTTATTATATTATAACGACACAGTATAGATATTATTGCTCGTATTATTGTTTATTAAGGGGTATTTCATAGTTCATTTTAGTAGGAAAGATTAATAAACCATCTCAATGGTACTACGTCGAATGGGCTTGTATTTTCCATTTGACACGCTACATTAGGTATTATCTTGTATTGTTACAAAAAAATGGAAGTATGAAAGCGTAAGGGTCTTCATTGTGTTTGAATTTTTTTTCTCTAGAATTTGACCTGTTTATAACAAAGGGCTGGATATAAAAGGGTAGTTTATTCAACACTTGTGTTTAAAATACTCAGTTATCTTTTCTTTTAAACTCTTAAGAAATTTATGATGATTTATTTTGAAGCAATATGTTACTCAAAAAGTTCAAGTCCGGAACCGAATATGAAGAATTTGAAAGCCTTAAAAGATCTGATCTCGAGTGAGTGGCAATACGATGTATCAACTATAGCTAATCATGATCTTTGCCAAAAAAAGTGGAATAAACCTTCACTTATACCACTAGCGGAAGACTTGACATTGCTTAGAACCTATTTAATCTCAGAGGCCGAAAAGTGCCGAAAAATATTAGAAACAAATTCAAAAGATAAGAAAGCATTTAAGACCCTTCAAGAAATTTGTTACATACAATTACTTCTCTTAAATAGAAGAAGGCCTGGCGAACTGCAAAGAATTATTGTTCACACTTATATTACGTATATAAATAATAATTATGACTCTTCCGAATTTGATAATTGCATCAGCGAAAATGAAAAATTATTGATGAAATCGTTTAAAAGAATTGTGATTAGAGGAAAAAGAGGGCGGGTGTCCCCGTCCTCTTTACCGAGGAAATGGTGAAAAATACAAACTTTTAATCATACATCGAGATCAGTTTATGGAAAAAAATAATGTGTACCTGTTTGGAAATATAAAATCATCTAGCAGTATCAGTGGAACACATTCTATGTATAAACATGTACGACTTGCCGGTGTTAAAAATGCTGCTGCACTAACCTCTACAAAATTAAGAAAACACCTCGCTACTATGTCCCAAGTTATTAATCTTTCAGAACAGGATTTGGAGCAACTAGCCACTTTTATGGGGCACACATCCGACATACATAAAACATATTATAGACTACCAAATGACGTTTACCAAATGGCCAAGGTCTCAAAATTGCTTCTTCTCAATGAAAAGGGGGAAGCAGCGAAGTTTAAAGGTAAATGTCTCGATGAAATCAATATTGACCTTGCTCCCATTGATGAAGACTCATCAGAAGACGAAAATGACGATGTGAAGCAAATAGAACCAAGTACTTCTGATATGGATATGACGGTAAGTCACATAAAAATATAGACATATTTCATAATGCAATCATAAATTGATAAGTTTCAATACTCCAAATCATACCGCGAGCATTCTTAAAAAATATAACCTCGGTTGTACAAAGTGGCCACATCAAAGTGAAAAAATTTGATACCACCAATATAACTTGATTATTTTCTCAGAATGCTCGAGTTATTGCGCGATGTGTCGAAACTTGTCAGTCACATAAGAAAATGTAATTCACATAATTTAATCTTTAATGAAAAAAAATACTATTGAATAACAGGTTAAGTACATTAATATATTTCAGGGCTTACATGTCGGATTTCTCTTCTTTCTTTTTTAATTTGCACTCACCTACTAGACTGAACAAAAGAATTTTGATGTAAATGCAGATAAGCTATTAATAATGAATAATCATGTTCCTATACTGCAAGGTATTTCATTTATAATCTACAGGGTATAGAAAAAAGTAGATATAGTTTTTTTATAATGCTATCGCTCAATCAAATCGATGAGTTTTGTTTTTGAAACTCAAAGCGATTTTTACAAACCGTGTGTAAATTTTGTCATGTAAAGCATAGGGTACTTAACAATAACTGTTGAAGATATTCTATTAATAATTATTTCTTGAACTTAAGATATCCATATCATAAAAAAGCATGATAAAATCTATTTCATAGTCTAGAGCCAGATAGTTTCACCTATAGTTAAACTTTTTCGCCAGATATCAATCTAAAACATAACTTCAATAGAATTCGTTATATTAACGGCAACTTGTGTGGATATTTTAATTTAAAACGATTTGTTAAGCTCACCAAATAACAAGACGTAATATACATATCTGTCAAATAGTTATTTGGTGGAAGAAGCTTATCTATAGATGGAAGTATCGAGCCTTAATAATGATTATATGATTGATTTTTATAAGTTTCAAATACCTAACTTCATAGCATCATATTAAAAATTTCAGACAACATCCAGTTCTGCATTGGAAAAAGCAAAAGGGTTAAAGCGTATTCTGGAACCGTGGAGGAATGCTCAGAAGGAAGCAGCATTGTCCTTCTTCAAAGACCACATAAAAAGAAAACTTCCTCCAAAGAAAAATGAATGTTTGATGCTGAAACAACAAAATCCAGAAATGTTTTCTAACAAGACCTGGGAAAAGATAAAGATTTTTGTCGTAAATACCTACAATAAAAAGTAACAAGCTGTTGTTTCATTCATTCGATAATTATTTAACTACAATACTATACCTTGTCCAGAATATCTTAAAGTTTTACGACGGCAATATAGTTCCCATAAGGTAACCTACCTGTAAAGATCCCAAAAATAGTCAACTCAAAGAGTCGACCATAGTTTACAACAACAAAAAAATAATTCGGAGCACACAATAGATGTTACCAAACTATTGAAATTTCCATTTCATACAATTTTTGTAAATAAGGAATAGGCAGTTTTCTACAAAATGAAAAAAAATTCTGAATTTTCATCACATTGGAAAACTTTCAGTAGAAAAAACAAAATATTGACCAATTTGTTATACAAATTTTATTCACTTCGAAACGATTTAAATAATTTCGAATTGATTCAAGTCATATTTCTAATACATAACCGAAGGTAGTTCCCACAGAGACTTGAATCTTAAGTTATTGCTAGTAAAAAGATTCAAAATCAAATGATTTGAATAGGAAAAACTATTCAATTTATAAGAAAAATTTGAATCTCATTGAAAGTGTCCTGATCAAGATAAATTCGAAAATTGAATGTTATAACTGAACAAGACAATTTTCGAATATTTTGTTATCATTAAGCCAATTCTTTGCAAAAAATTCCGTTTCACTGTTCACAGCTTCGCACTGGTTCACAATCACAAATATGAGTTTTTTTCAAAAGATTCAGTAGCTATTACGATACCTTACCGGCATTTACCTGATTGGTCAGACATTCTTTCCGTCGTCGTTTCTACGACGGAAAGCTAGAAATTTAGATTATAGGTGAGAACATTATTTCACATTACTTTATAAAACGATTGCTATCAGTACAAATGTTGAATCGCATTCAAGATAATGTTTTGTAAGTTGATATCAAATATTCAATGAACTCTTCAAACCCAACAGTTATTATACGGAGGAGGGCTGTTTAGGAATCATTGTGAGTCGATTGATAAAACTTAATTATGCATATTTCAAAGCCCAAAATGGTTTTGACGTGAGCGCTTGGCGTACCGCCGGTACCTGGAATTTTTTCAGATAACCAATGTCCAGTGATGATTCACAAAAAGCCTATTTTTTCCTGTGTCTTATAAAATATCAGTTTTATTTTTTTTAAATAAATTGTACTGTACTGATTATTTGATCTTGGTAGATTCTTGAAAAAAAAAACAATAGTAGGCATTGAAAACTTCAACCACATCATTATTTATGTGGAAATTGTCAAAACTAATACTAATTTCAAATTAACACAAATAAATTGAGAGGTACATATTATTCGACGTAGCAAGTCTTGCGTTAGTGTGGAGTGAGTTCAGTTTATTGTTCTTTTTCAATTATTTTTGAAAAGAGAAAGAAATAAGCAATTATGTGATACTTAGGTTGCCTTTTGGAAAAATCGAGATGTCGGCAGCATGCTGAACGCTGACGGCAAAAACATTTGACATTTGCTCTAAGATATGCTTGATAAAGTCCCATTCATTGTGCTAAAATTTCATATCTTTCCCTTTATCCTTTTCAACGATAATCTCTTGAAGCCAGACTTTTTAGCAGCCCTGTATAAAACCATTAATCTTACAACTGACGTTAAAATCGGATTGATCAAATTTTGTACTAGGCTACTCTGGTATTGTTTTACAGATCAAATTCATCAAACATGTCTAAAGTACTAACAGTAATGGCGATACTCTCTCAATATAATTAATAGCAACTAACAAGCAATTTTCGGGCTTTGTTCAGAAGCGTTTATGGAAATAATTCATTTTTAAGGTAGTGAGACGAACAACTTCTGTCATTCAATGAAAAAACATTTAGAACGTAAAAGGATATTATTTTCATGGAAATTATGTATACAGCACACAAAGCTAGGACCAGCCTTGTTGTCAGATCTCTGGTCCTTACTTGGTGCGCTGGACGCCATACCATGAAGCTCAGAATATACACGGTCAAAATATATACTCAACGAAAAGCGCCGACTGTGGCGAAATTTAGAATCACAGTAAACGTGATTTGACGTTAAGCCTACAAAATGGGGTCAATTTTTTTTTCATCGTTAAAGTGATTTAACTTGGTAGAGATTGATATTTGTGAAGATTGAAGGCATGAACAAAGTGAGGACCGTATATTGGTCCTCACTTTGTCGCGGTCCTCACTTCTTCCGCAATTTTCCTGTAGCCGGGCCTCACTTGGTACTATAGACGTAAATATATTAAAATATATATATATATATATATATATATATATATATATATATATATATACAGACAAATATTGAGGTAAGCAGCAATAATGAAGGAGAAGAGTACTCTTTTTAGATTTCCAAGCTTTCGTAAATATTTATTTACATCTTCAGGAAACTACAAAAGTGAGAAAAGACATAATTTACAAAACAGCTCGCTACAACAGTTTTATAACTTACGCTAATCGAGAATGTATCCTTGATGTTATAATTGGGAAAAGCATCAAGCAAATTATTTCAAAAAAAAAAAACAATCCAAATGGCTTTAAGAGCCCTAGTTATAGTCACATAACAGTCACATTGTGAAATGATTAAAAAGTTAAAATATAAAAATTCATTTTAAAACAAAGTGAAGAATCCACACAAACACGTGGAATTCGACTAATTATCGAAGTTAAAATATAAAAATTCATTTTAAAACAAAGTGAAGAATCCACACAAACACGTGGAATTCGACTAATTATCGAAATTAGGTTAAGAATAGATCTTCTTTTATACGAGATACAATAAAAAGAAGAAGTAATGAATTTATCAAAAATAATTGAAAAAATATATAGTTAGAATACGGGGGAGGTACCAAAATTTAATTAAAAAATATTGTAATTGTTATTTGAATGTTTATGAAAATTATATTTATCCAAGGTTAAAAGGAGAGAATAAAGATTACTTAAGTTTGGAATGTCTGTTTTCCTATTAATCCGGTCATCCTCTTGAAATATATAAGACATTCCTAAGAATAATCTTTTATTGTAATTATTTTCACGTGATAGGATCTTAATCCCTTCAAAATCAATTCTGTGGTCTAAAGAGGAAACATGATTAGCAAGAGAACATCTTTCGGGATGAAGTCTTATATCACTCTTATGGAGAGATACACGACAGGACAATTTCTGAGAGGTTTGGCCAATATATGTAGAGGTACAGTCTTTACAACAAAGCTTATATACTACGTTACTATTATCAGAGATAGGTATTTTGTCTTTTAAAGGATTGCATATAGACTTCAACACTAAGGAACTCCTACAAGCAAATTTAATATTGTTTAAGTATTGTGAAAAAATCTAAGTAAGTCTGGGAGTAACTTCCCTCATGTATGGTAAAGAGACTGTAGAAATAGAAGAGGGAACTATTTCAGAGATAGAGAAAGCATTCTGATCAGTTACACCTGCTTCAACTATTGGAAGTGATGGAGTATCTGCTAAAATAGATGATGTATTGAAAATAATCTTTCTTAATTTGGGATAGGAATTATCAAGGAACAAATTGAAAAGTATATCACGATTCTTATCTTTGAAAATGGGGTCGGAAAGACTCATAACTCTGGTTGCCATTTGTTTAACCAAATTCACCTTTATGCTAAGTTTATGGTAGGAATTGTAGTTGAGATATCTCCCAGAGCTACTTACTTTTCTATACCAATCAATTATAATCACATTATCAGGTGACCTGGTGAAAAGAGTATCAAGAAAAGGTACGGCCATATTAGAGTTTTCCATTTCAAGAGTGAACTGGATATAGGGATCATAACTATTAAAAATAAAAAGGAGATCATCAGTGGAATCCTTGGGACAAGCAAGAATAATATCATAAACATATTTCTTGATGAAAGGGACGTTAAAAGGAAGTACAGGAAGGACCACATCCAACAAATCATCCATAACATAGCAAGCTAATATAGGAGAAATGCTAGCTCCCATAGGTGTACCAAATATTTGTTTATAATGTTTATTATTAAAAGAGAAACAAGTGGAACTGAGAAGGAATTCAATCAATTCAATGAACATATCATAGTCAATATTACACTCGACACTGATTGAAGACCAATGTTTGTGTATTGACCGTATGACTGTATCTAAATAAACATTACTAAAAAGTGAAACCACATCCAGACTGACCAAAACATAGTCATGAGGAAGAACCTTCCTGTTAAATAGTTCAAACACTTGAAAAGAGTCCTTAATGAAATATTCATCACAAAATCCATTACTTTGCCACCAATAAAGATAATGCAATATGCGATACCAGCAAGGAAAAAATTGGTCTTGTCAAAAAGAAGGTTTTACATAACCGGAAACTATTAGTGATATATTTGCTGATTACAAAATAAACAAGACTATTTTATTATATTAACTCTGATAATTCATTGTTAGAATTATTATTATTATTTTTATTTTCATCCATTGTAAGTAAAACTATGGATGTTCGTGGCTCCTGCCTTCTAGTATTAAATATCAAGCTTTTTAATAGTTTTACCGGATATGAATTCTCTAAGAAAATATTGTATAATTTATTATAATCATTTTGTACCATTGATGGATGACAGATCTTATCCACCCTATTTTTCATAGCTAGAACTAGATTTATTTTTATCTTGAGTTTTTTTTTATCGTGTATATGTTTGGCCAAAGCACATCTTTAAATTTTAAAAAAGAAGATAATCTAACCAATCTTGATATTTTTAGATATAGGATAGTTATAATAGTTATAATTTTATACTAGTTCTTATTCTATAAGCAAACGATTTTGTTTGACATCATTTAGACATTTATTTTTTTTTTTAATTCAAATCAAAATTATTGTTAGATGTATTTACCATATAAAACAACTTTTGTAATACAATCTCAAAATAAAATCCTTGAAAATGGAAATAAAGATATTCCGAAAGCTTGGAAATTAGTGTAAAGAGTACTCTTTTTACAATTTTGCCGCTTCCCCAATATTCCTGTCCTTGTACATTATCATTCGGCAAATATCTACTATAACTATATATATATATATATTCATTGAGTATATTTCAAGGCATATGCATTGAATGTCAACTTTGAAGAGACATCCATTTTATATTCCATGTAATATTTGTGTAACAAATTCCTACCAATACTATATTTTCTCATAAATAAAAAAATTTATAAATCTATACCTTATTGGTGATATCACCAATTCATTCATCCCAAAGATTATTCCGTTTTTTTCTAGGTCAATTAAAAAATGAAACAGCTGTTCTGATCCCACCATTCCAGGAGAACATTGTTGTTAAAAATGTTGAGTCTGTTGCTATTGCTCAACAGGAGAATTCATTGCCACAAGATCAGTATTGTTGCCAAGGATGTAAGGACAATGGTTAGTATTGATTGTTGATTGATTGTTGACATGTCAAAGGCATACTTCTATAGATTTATAGAAGCATAATTTAGAACATTATAATGGGTAATGAACATGTCATGTTTACATTTAATCAGTGAAATGTTATATGTAAAGTTACTTATTCTGCATATATTTTAGCATCAAATCTTAAGGTGATAATAGAACAGAACCATCTGATACGCAGTATCTCAACTGAAATATTATCAACCTTAAAAGAAAAGGGAGAAAGAGATAATTTTGAAAAAAGGCATGGGTCCCAGTTCTTTTATACATACTTTGATATACATTTTCCAATAAATTGTGTGGAGGATTTGGAAAAATTTGAAGAAATTTTGAAAAAAGAAAATAATTCTGAAGCAGCTGTGAGTTCATATATTCTTCTTTTTTCCCAACAAACTATTTATAGTATTATGTTTTAGGTGACTGAATTGGCAAAATTGGGAGGAGCCAACAATTACAATTTTGTAAAAAGTGTGATGACATCATTGATAAGCAATGAAGAGGCAAGTGGATTTAGTTGGTTGGGCCGCAAAGGCAAAAAGCCATTTATCAATTTGTTGATGGCCAAACTTGTCCTGAGTGAGTAAATCTCTTCAAAACGCGAATCTTTGAGAAGTATTCAGAACTTCTGCATTCACAGGGCGAGGCAAAAGTATGGAATAAATTTGATATTTCTAAAACTGGGAGAAGATTTTTAGCGAACCCTCGTATTCTCAGAATTACCAAAATGTTATCCATACATACATCACACTCTCTTCAACAAATTCTCAAATATGTTAGATACGCAACATGAAAATTGGAATATCTAAGATAATGATAAGTTATTGAAGCAATTATTTTCACTGAGAGAGAACATAGTATGATAATATACATATATGTAGTTCACATTTGATTTAAAGAAATTTTTTTTGTAGATGCAGCAGAAAAAGCCAAAAAGGCCAAAGATAGAAAAGAAACAGAGGTATCTCTGCAATCCTGGCTCAAGAGAGCCAGTGAGCGCAAGCAGTCCAGCTCAAAAAAATTTTAAATGTTTAAGAATTTTGTATCGAAAATATATGTTTTATAATATTTTTGTGTCTTAATTCGTAGAAAAGTCAAACATAATTATATTTTGAATGTCCCCAATATGTCCATTTGAGGTCCCAATATAGACCTATAATGGATGTCCCCAGGACATCATGATTAGTAACAATGGACGTCCCCAAGACGTCCATAAAACGTCCGTCGTCCGGATATGGACGTGTCGAGACGTCCAGAGTGGACGTCCATAAGACGCATTTGTGCTGACTGGGTACTAATCTAATATTTCGCGTTTTGTTTAAAAAACAAAATGACGGACACATCCAAACTTTACCAAACTTTAAAACTGACTGGAAATTTTTTGTTTCGCACTGTATATGTTTGCGAATTATTTCACGAAAGTTCAGACATTTGTGAATGTAACGAGAGGTTTTTTACTTGATACGTTCTATTCATTCGTTCCTTCCCAATGTTTTCTTCTAGTTCCTTATTTCCGTTTTCTCTTTTTTTCCGCAGCCGGCAAGTTCCTGGCAAATTCCCGGCAAGTTCCACCTCAAAAGGCAATTCAAGGACATCTTTAGTCTACGTCGTTCCTGTTCCGTTCCTTTCTGAGGAGACAAAACTGCCACTGCCGCCATCGCGCTAAGAGCTGCAAACATCCTCAGCCTTATGAGATAAGTTCCTTCGTCTCATATTTAGAGTGTGTAAGATATGGATTTGGCGTGCTTATTATAAAAAATCGGTATTCGCTTCGTTTGATATTTTGAAATATTAAATTTATGTTTAATTTTCAAATATTCTAATGAATAATTATTATTTACATTCTTTTTATTGATTATTCAATAATTATTGAATTGGATAAACGTGTTCTGGGGGTCTATTCACTAACAGTGAGAGCTCCTACGAGAGTTCAAATTTATAAAGTGCGCATGCGGGCTATATCATAATTTGCAATTTCGAGAGAGCTCGCATGCGCACTTTATTCAGTGTGTACTCTCGTAGGAGCTCTCACTGTTAGTGAATAGACCATCAGGAATAAGTAGATTCATTTTATTAATTTTTTTGTAACTTAAATTTAATTTACAAGGTGTTTCCAGCTTTCCACCTTTTGCTTCTGTTTTTAATTGCTTCGTTTCGATTAAATAACTGGTGGCGTCCAATTCAATATTAATTTTACACCCCATCCCAGTGATAGTGTATAAAATAGTTTAATTGGTGCCGAATTCCACTCCATGGGTCCCGATGTTCGAGAGGGAGACGAGCATTTCGTGTTAGAAAATGTACAGTGGACATATCGAGACGTGAACGGTCAGAAGCACCGCCCACGAAATTCGATCGTGTTAGACCTCAGAAATCATTCTTTAATGTTGTTTCGAGCGATAAACATCTTTGTACAGTGCCGGATTGAGTTAGTTAAGTGAGTGATGGAGTTTAAAAATGAACTAAATAAACACAGTTTGAACAGTCAAACTCGTGAAGTGGTCGCTAATGTATTTAAATATATGGAGGAAGAAAAATCAACAGGAGTGCTAAAAATGTCTCTCGATAAGTTGTATGAACGAGTTATTGCTGCAACGGGTGTGTCTGAATCAAGTATTCGAAGAATTGTGAATGAAAAAAAGGAAATAGATGCTGGTTCCAAAGCATTCTTTACATCTCCAAAAAAAAACTAAAAAGAGGAAGAATCCTATGACCGACTTAGACGATGTAGATAAAGGTGTACTACGTAAAATTATTGTAGTTGAAAAAATTGTGCCTACAATGCCGAATATTTTGAAAAAATTTGAAAAAAAAGGATATAGAGGAGGAACAGATTCTCTTCGGAAAGTAGTAAAGTCAATGGGCTTTCGTTGGAGAAAAACAAAAACCAACAGAAAAATTTTAATGAAAAAGCACGATATTCGTCAATTAAGAGTGTCTTATTTACGTGCCATTAAAAGTTATAGAAATGAAAAAAGACCGATTGTTTATATGGATGAAACATACATTCACAGTACTCATACCGTGGGTACATGTTGGAATGACAATTCCAATGAAGGACTAACAAGACCCATATCAAAAGGAAGAAGATTGATTATTGTTCACGCTGGGAATGAAACAGGCTTCACTGGGAAGGCTAAATTGATGGTTTCAGCTGACGCCACCAGAAATAGAAGAAAAAGAGCGTCGAGACCGAAATCGACAAGACAAAGAAGCAGTAAATCAAAAACTAGAAAAACCACACGCAACCAAAGACAAGAAGAACTTTTCAAAAGTAGCCTCAAACGGAAAACCAGATCCAAATTTCCATTACAGGACCAGGAACAATTCATCCTCAAGTTTGAAAAAATAATAACTTCATCTTTTCTCTTCACTGTTGTATGCACTGTTTTCTTCTTAATCTTTCTCTTGGAGGGACTATGGTTATTGGTTAAGATCATACTCTCTTAATAGTTAGAAGCAAAGTTATATTTTTGTTATTTTTTATTATTGTTTCAAGCGATCTCATATTATCAGTTTGTCCCCAGTTTCATAATGGATCCTTACATTAGGGATGTGAATTGTGAACCTTTCAATACTTTAGAGATGAAGTCAACAAATGAAATTAATAATATTCACAACAATATAAATGGTCAGAAATTCACTATTTTTCATCAAAATATATGTAGTGTAAACAAAAACCTGGATAAATTGAAAATATTTTTACATCAACTTTCATTTTCCTATGATTGCATAGTTTTGAGTGAAACTTTCACAGTGCATGACTATAGCTTGTTTCAGCTTGAAAACTACGACTTACTATATAGTGAAGGTAATATAAACAAAAATGATGGAGTTATAGTTTTTATTAAAAATAAATTCGAATATAAGTATAATGTGATATCTATAGGAATGTGTCGTGCCATACAAGTAATATTAAAAACGAAAAATAATAATCAAATGGCCATAACCTCGATATATAAGCCTCCACCAGTTAATGATGATGAATTTCTCCTTAATCTTGAGACATACCTGGAAGAAGCAAGTGTGTGATATCGTTTAGTGAAATGTACAAATAAAACTTACTCTCCAAGAAACTGTCGAAATCTGTGAGTAAAAAATTATAAATTAGTTAGAATTTTATACTAAATAATAGTTCATTGAAAGCCCAGCATTTACAACGAAAAAATACAAAATAATGTTATGAACTAGCAAAGATAATCAATATTTGAATAGTGTAAAATCAAAACAAATCCAAGAATCATTATCACAAACTGGTTCCATGTGATAAGCATTTAACTTAAAGGAAACCATACGAGCAAAATGACAGAGAATAATCAAACTTCAATAAAAGATATCTTAGAAGAAATTAAAAAAGTAAACAGGAGCTGAGAAGAGTTATAGAAGCTTCGGAAGTGAATATACTACTGAAGGTAGAATCTCTAAACGAGAAAATAAGAAAATTAGATGCGGAAAACTCTGATTTGAGAAAAAAGGTAGAGAGTTTGGAAAGAAATAGTAAAAAAAATAATATTGTGATTTTTGGATTGAACGAACAGATAGATAACATTACCGTCCAAACTATCTGTACCAAACTATCTGGACTGTTAGGAACTACAATACAGGAAGAAAAAATTAATAACATATACTCCTTGGGGAAAAGGAACAACGCGCCAGTGAAAATTGAATTTGTTTCATATCATACCAAAAGTGAAATACTAAAAAAAAGCAGCAAGCTCAAAGGAACAAATATATTTATATCACACGACTTGACAACACAACAACGGGAAACAACTGCGACTTTGAGAAGATACTTGAACAAGGTAAAAACATCAAGCAACAAGTGTTACATTAAAGGAGAAAAATTGTACGTAGACGACACTATCTACACAGCTGAAGAAATCCTGGAAATTGAAGAAGCAGCCGAATCTACTCATCAAATTCATAGTGGTCCACAAACTCCTTGCACTAATCAAAAGAACGAAAAGTTTGAAGAAACTTTAGCAGTGAAAGTTAGGAAAATAGAAAAATCTGGATACGAAAATACAAAAGAAGAATTGAGAGAGACAGTAAACTCTCCCACCAGAGTAGGGAAAAGTCAACGAAACCAAGGACCTTCACAAAATCGAAATACCAGATCCAGGGCTGGCTCTAGCAATCTCGAGAAATAGAAAATACAGTTTTGTAACAGTTCCTATAATTTACTTCTCCCACTGTTTTAAATTCCATTGGATCTATATTGTTATTATTGATTGTTATAATTTTATCTACTGAGTGCGAGATTTTATTATTTACTACATTGTACATGCTTATATTTTAATATTCAGATGTTAATTGTGGATCTAGTTTTTATTTTTAACTGAATGATTTTATCAATGTTTTAAAACTGGCTCGTTTTCATATAGGTATATTATATAAATCTACTATGGATCAGTATGTAAGAGATTTTAATATTCCCATTGTCGAAACATACAATGTAAGAAATTTTGGTGAATGTGATGATATTTTTAAGATTAACCGACCTAACCAAAACTTTACTATACTCCATAACAATATTAGAAGCATATCCAAAAATCTGGATGAACTTAAACTGTTGTTATCGACAATTACAGATTTTGATTGTCTAGTTTTAACTGAGACTGGGAAAATTACCGATATCAATTTGTACAACATATCAGGATATAACGTAATATACAACAAAGGCGATCTTAACCAAAATGACGGAGTCGTGGCTTACATAAATTGCAAATATTCTTTTGAATATGACATTATGGCACTAGGACCCACAAATATTTTAAAAATTATTGTTACTATTAATGATAACAACAAAGTTATGATCCTTGCTTTTTATAGATCACCTTCTAAAGAAAATTATAATCCAAGTATCCCTGAATTTACTTATAATTTACAAAATATCCTAAAAAATAGTGGTATCAACTCTGAAAATTACTGTCTGTTTGTTGGAGATATCAATATTGATTTATTGGATCTAAAGGATGATACCATAGAATATTTAAACACCCTGAATGAGTACGGATTTACATCCACCATTAATAACGCAACCAGAATGTCCGCTTGTTTAGATCATTTATTTATATTGTCAAAAACTGATATTCTGGAAAATATTATCCCGGTAGTAATAGAAACTGACATTACAGACCACTTTACAATAGCATTACAAATAGTTTATAATAACAAAACAAATAAAAAGAGAAGGGAGCATTATACTAAACAAATCAATTATAAAAAACTTGCTGACAATATCTCAAAAGAGTCTTGGTACTCCATCCTAAGCTGTAGCAGTCCAGACTCAGCAACAGAAAAATTAATAAAAGTTATACAGAAAAACGTCAATTCATGTACCTTCTTAAAAAAACAAAATAGAAAAAATACAAAAATTACACCTTGGATTACAAAAGCTCTGATGGAATCCATTAGTAAAAAAACAAATTGTTTCGACAAACAAAACTCCATCCTAATGACCATGATTTACTGTTAAACTATAAGACATATAAAAATAAACTGCATTCACTTATCCAAAAAACAAAACGTAACTTTTATAAGGAAGAGATAGAGAAAAATTCTACTACTAATAACAAACAATTATGGAGCATAGTACAAGATTTGAGTGGAACAAAAAAAGACAAATTGCCTCTTGAAGCTATAAGTGATCAAATGGGAAATAAACTGACTCATCCAACTGACATTGCAAACGAATTTAACAAAGCATTTTCAGAAATCGGTGAAAAGTTAGCTAGACAAATTGACAAAAGCCCCTGTAAGATAAAAGAAAATGCTTCCTTGTCAAACTCGATGGTCTTGTTACCCACAAATAGATGTGAAATAGATACATTAATTAAGGAATTAAAAATTAAAAAAGCAAATGGTTTTGATGAGATTAATGCAGAATGCTTAAAAGCAATTTCACCATTTATACTAGATCCTCTAGTATATATTCTCAACTTGTGTATAGAAGAAGGGATATGGCCAAAATCCTTCAAAAAAAACAGTAGTAATACCAGTGTACAAAAATGGAGACAAAACACTCAGTGAAAATTATCGACCTATATCACTCATTCCACACATGTCAAAAATATTTGAAATGCTGTTAAAAAATAGACTTATATCGTATATTAACAGATTCAATTTAATTTCTCCCAAACAATTTGGATTTAAGAAAAATACCTCCACCCAAGATGCCATTTTAAATTTAACATCAAAAGCCTATGAAGCATTGAATGATAACAAGGTTTGCTTATGTGTATTTTTGGATCTGACAAAAGCGTTTGACACTGTTAGCCATTATAACCTATTACAAACCTTAGAAAATATTGGCATACGGAAAAATAGTCTACAGTTATTCACAAGTTATCTCTCAGAGAGAAAGCAGGTAGTAAAGATTGCCGGGCAAACGAGTGGTCAAAGAAATATATCTTATGGAGTACCACAGGGAACAATTTTGGGTCCTGTCTTGTTTAATCTTTATATTAATGGTCTATTTTCTTTGCGCAGTGCAGGACATATAATTGGGTTCGCTGATGATACTGCTATTATTTATGAAGCAGATAACTGGTATCAATTGAAAATAAAAGCAGAAACTGATTTAAAACTAATAAAGGCCTGGTTTGATAATAAAATACTTACCATAAATTTTAAAAAAACTTTTTACTTACCACTCTCCAACTACAACCTAACTAGCGATCTATTCAAACCTCTCGAAATATCACAAAACGGACAAAATATCAGTATAAAACCTGTGATGAGTATCAAATATCTAGGTATTACCATAGATACAAATTTAAAGTGGGATTCTCACATTAGATACGTGATAAAAAAACTACAATTCATCCTCTATAAATTTAAATACCTGAAAAAGTGTATACCCACTAAATACCTTCGAATGTTATACTTCGGACTAGTCGAGAGTCACCTACGCTATGGTATATTAGCGTGGGGAAGTGCTCTAAAAACTCAAATTCATCCATTAGAAATCATCCAAAAAAGATTTTTGAAAATCATTCTGTCTAAACCTCATACATATCCTTCAGATCGATTATATAGGGAAAGCAACATTTTTGACTTGAAACAGTTATATTTTCTTTGTGCCTCTATAAAATACCACGCCATAAAGGATAAAAGTAACCTACCTTTACATAATTATGAAACTAGGAACAAAAACCACTATATTGTTCCGAGAATGATGAAATCTTTTGGTCAAAGATCTTTTTCATTCCTAGCTCCGAAAATCTATAATTGTATCCCTGACAGTATCAAACTTATAAATAACCCCATGCTATTCAAGAAGAAATTAAAAGCGTTTCTTTTGGAACAGGCGAGATATTTCTGTCATATTGCTTTAATGGTGTAATTATACATATCACGGACAACCATGATACATAGGTGTTTTGGCGTAATTGTCTTTTAGTATATTATCAGATATTTGCGTGTGTTGAGTATTGCCTAGTAGTAGATGTAGTAAAAATTAAGTCCAAACACCGGCTTCAGTAAAAAGTATCATTTTTTGGTCGTTAAAAATATTTCAGTACTATTTCGCTATTCGCAGAGAGAACATTGTTTATCTATATCGACTTACCGGTTGTTTTACAATAATTAAGTTTTCGTTGTACTATAATTGATTGTGGTGAAGGGTGAAATTGTATTACCTTTTTTTCCTTCCTCTATCTTACCCTATATAACGATTTCACCGATGCCTTAGGGATTTACGAACCTGCCGGTGCATGAGGTAAGATAAATTTTTTATACAGTCCGCTAATATTCATATATATAGAGAAATTGTTCTTTGTGCCATATCACATATTTGGTCCTTTGAGCCGCGGATTAAATTTTGAATCAAATTTTAGTTGTTAGTATACCGTACAATTTAAATTGTTAGTTGTTGGTTTTCCGATTCAAATTTAATTAAGCATTTCGTTTGTTGATTAATTATTTTAGATAATTAGTGATAGATAAGCCAACCAAAATATTGTTCTCTCTTTTTTTGTCGCATAAAAAATTGTAGCTTTAATTTCTTGATATTGAAAATACATTTTGTCTGTGCGCACACCTGTCTCTCTCTTACTCACGCTTGAGTTTGTTTTGAATATTTAGCGAAAATTATAGTATTCTGGTATAAATTCAGTGGATAAACAGGTACAGTGCCATTCTTGACGTACCTAGGTAGTTTTTAAATTTGTTCGATTCATTTCTTCACCATTGAACAAGTTAGGGAAGACTTTAAGCGTTTATCGTTAGTAAATATGCCTAAAAATCAAAACGAAATAAAATTAGATAGATTGCGAGCAAAACGTGAAAGCATTTTTCGAAGAGCTCAGCTGTGTTTTGATGCAGGCCAGGCTTTAGAAAAAGACCCACAAAATGCAACAAAAATTCGTAACTTTTCAGTTAGGTATAGTACGTTTGAAAAAACACATTTGGATTATGAGGAAGTGGTACAAGATATAGTTGTTCTGAAGCAAGAAATTAACCCAGATGCCGAGGTTGATTATAAAAGTCCTTTAGATGCGTTTTACGATATGTATTCGAATGTTGAGTTTTTAGCCGCTTTGTTATTGAAAAAACCTGTTGTGTCGAATAATAATCCAAATAATAATGGATCTCACATTAAAATGCCTAAATTTGAGTTAGTAAAGTTCGATGGTGAAGATTTATCCCTATGGCCTGTCTTTTATGAAAATTTCAAACAGTTTGTGCATACAAAAAGTGAATATTCGAGAGCAGATAAATTGCAGTATTTGTTAAGTTGTATTTCAGGGAAAGCACTGAAAAGCTGTAGCTCTGTAGAACCCATTCCAGATAATTATGACATTATTTGGAACATTCTTATTGAAAGATATAATGATAAAAAATATTTGTTTAATCTTTATATGGATCGAATTGTAAATTTTCGTTGTTTAAACACCAATAGTGCGTCAAATCTAGAAGTATTTTTTGAAAAATTTGACACTAATATCTCCTCATTAAAAAGATTGAATCTCGAAAAATTAGACGATCATATTTTGACTTATTTAGCTATGTTGAAACTGCCTCAGGAAACCATAGTTTCATTTGATTTGATAAGAAATAATTATGATTTGCCTGCTTATAATGAGCTTGTGAAATTTTTGCGCCAGCATAGTAAAACTTTTAACAAAAGTGATAGAGTCCGCAATTCTAAAGGTAATTTTGTTGCGTCAAAACCCACGAAATCATTTCATTTGCAGGAAACGAATAATAATTATTGTTCCTCCGTAAATTGCATAATTTGTAATAAGAGCCCGCATTTGATTAAAGATTGTAGATATTTCTTGGGACTTCCATTTGAAACAAGATTTAAATTAATAAAAGATAAATATTTATGTTTAAATTGCTTTTCTTCAAAACATCGTGTATCGAATTGTACGTCTAAATTCTCCTGTAACAAATGTAAAGCTCGCCATCATTCCCTGCTACATAAACCAACTCCTGATCCATATAATGATAATGTCCCCTCCACTAGCCTAGGGTCTTCCTCTGGTTCGTCTGAAGGCCCATCGAATTTACATGTCCAGCCTTTGAAATATATTTCAAGGGAATCCCCAGTACGCCCGGTTAGTCTTTTTGGAACCGTGATAGTTTAAAGTTGTTGATAAATGGGGTAAAGAGCAAAAAATTCGGTTTTTGTTAGATAGTGGATCTTCTGCCAATTTGATTACATTAAATTGTGCCCGAAAATTAGGTTTAAACTACTCCAAATTAAATTTAAAGGTCTCCGGTATAGGAGGTTCAGAAGCGCCAATAGTAGGAAAAACAAATATTGTTATATTTTCACATTTTGATCCAAAAATACAATATCCTATAGAAGTTATCCTAATAGATAAAATCACCAATAATTTGCCAGATCAATTAATTCATAAAAATTTCATTCCCAATATAGATGCTTTAATTTTAGCCGATCCCTATTTTTATTTACCTGGCAAAATAGATGGTATTTTGGGGGTTGCCATGTTTTCCAGCATCATTGGTGGAAATAGAGTGATGTCTTCCGAAGGTTCCCCTTCAGCTATTGAAACCGTTTTAGGTTATGTTGTCATGGGCTCCGCACAACCTAATTTTGAAAATGTTCACACATATCTTTCATTTTTTTGTAACCCTTTGCTGAATCTAGATTCATTTGTCGAAAGAATGTGTGACTTAGAGGATTTGTCCCCTATTCCTAGTTCATCAGAAGATGAAATTTGTGAGAATTTGTTTGTGGAAAATGTATCTAGAGACCCAGATGGTAGATACACAGTATCCTTGCCTTTCCAAGATGATCCTAAAGTGCTAGGCGATTCATTGGTACTTGCCAAAAATAGATTGTTGTCCCTAGAAAAGCGCCTCTTCAAAAATTCAGAGCTTAGAGCAGTTTATAGTGATATATTACAAGACTATCTAGACCAAGGACATATGAGTTTAGTTCCTATTGAAAATATTGATTCGTTATCGTATTATATCCCTCACCATTGTGTTTTTAAACCCGATAGTCCATCCACACCTTGTAGAATTGTGTTTGATGCCTCAATGAAAACGAGTCAAGGTCCCTCACTAAATGATATACTCTATAAAGGTCCAAAATTACAAAATAATCCTACTACCATTTTGTTGAACTTTCGTCTTTTTCCAGTAGCAGTTGTTGCGGACTTGAAACAAATGTATAGGCAGATTAGAGTTGTCGAACCTTATTGTGCATTTCAAAGAGTTTTGTGGAGATTCGATACAAATAATCCCATTTCGATATATCAGTTAAATACTTTAACTTTTGGAGTAAAGTCTTCGCCATATTTAAGTCTTAGAGTAGTAAGAAAATTATGTGAGGACGAATCTCAAAATTTTCCCAATATTATTGTACCCATATCCCATGATATGTACATGGACGAGTTTATTAGTAGTTTTTGTAGTGTTTCCGAAGCTATAGCTGCACATACTCAGCTGGTAGATTTATTTGAAAAGGGAGGTTTTAAATTAGTTAAGTGGATGTCCAACTCTGACGAACTTTTGTCGACAATACCCGAACCCCTTCAATTGATAAAAACCAAAGAATTTGATAAGTCAGCTTCTAAGGTGTTAGGACTACAGTGGGAAGAAAAACATGATAATTTTAGTTTTGGGGTAGAAATGTCGTCAATATCTCTTTGTACAAAAAGAAACATTCTCTCACTTGTCGCTCGTATGTTTGATCCCTTGGGATTCTTGTCTCCTATAACCCTGTTTCTGAAAATATTGATAAAAAGACTTTGGATTCTGAAAATTGATTGGGATAGTATTGCACCTAAAGAAATAGAGACTATGTGGAATAAATTTCAAAACGAATTTCATATTCTTCATAAAATAGAGATACCACGCCATATCGCAGTTACACCTATTTCGTCATTATCATTTGTAGGATTCTCAGATGCGAGTGCTGCAGGCTATGCAGCCATTGTTTATACACGGGTTGTTGATTGTACAGGTCAAGTTAAAGTAACCTTTTTGTACTCTCAATCTAAAGTTTCGCCCATGTCTACAATTACACTCCCTCGGTTAGAGCTCTGCGGAGCTCTCCTGCTCTCAAAACTTCTTTCTCATGCTATTGAAACTTACGCCCTTAGACATAATATTGACCAGATTTTTGCTTTAAGTGATTCCATGATTGCCTTGAGTTGGATAAAAAACCCAGAGAAGAAATTAAATTTATTTGTTCAAAATCGAGTTTTGAAAATTCAAAAGATGATTCCTCCACCCTATTGGTTTTTTATTCCTGGAAAAGAAAATGTTGTTGATTGCGCTTCTCGAGGTTTGTGTCCCCATTCGTTAGTCAACCATCCCACGTGGTTTACTGGGCCCAAATGGTTAAGGTTAGAACCAAAGTACTGGCCTATTCAGTCGGTGAACGAACAGGAAGTTCAGGTTGATGATTCTGAATATTCGTCAAAACATTTTGTAGGTGTTGCTGTTCCGGTAATCTCACCGCTTTATACGCTAATCGAAAAATTTTCATCTTGGTCGAAACTCTTAAATTCCACAGTTTACGTATTAAGATTCATGAAAAAGTTGCCTTTGAATATACAAATAGGTATATCTGATCTAGAAGCTGCAGAACATGAATTGATCCGTTCTGTCCAGCGAAAACATTTTTCCGATGAGTATAAAGCTCTTTGTAAAAATCTTAGCGCAAAATCATCTATACGTCGTTTGAATCCATTTATTGAAAATGGTATAATTAGAGTCGGTGGACGACTCTCAAATTCCCAGTATAGTTTTGATCAAAAACACCCTATTCTGTTGCCCAAATCCGATCCCTTGACTATTTTGTTGATAGATTATTTCCATAAATTGTACTTACATGCTGGATCCTATATGTTACAAAATCTTTTGAGAAAAAAATATTGGATTCTATCTAGTCGTCAGATCATCAGAAATAGGATTTGGAAATGTAATCGTTGTTTTCGCCTTAATCCCAAACCTAACTATCCTATGATGGCTGACTTACCCGCCGTAAGAGTTAATCAAGCAAAGGCATTTTTGCACACAGGTGTAGACTATACTGGTGCGTTTACAATCACTATAGGGAGATATCGTGGAGTGAAAACTCAAAAGGCCTATGTATGCTTATTTGTTTGTCTTAGCACGAAGGCCATACATCTCGAATTAGCCTCCTCGCTCTCAACCGATTGTTTTTTAGCCGCTTTAAAAATATTCTTATCTCGTCGCGGAAATTGTGCAGTTTTGTATTCCGATAATGGCACGAATTTTGTGGGTGCTAAAAGGGTTCTTGACGAGATATATCAGCTAACTAAGTCCAAAGCTTATAGAGATGCATTCCAACATGAAATGAATAATTCCAAAATTTCGTGGAAAATTAATGTGCTTTTGGGGAGTCATTTTGGTGGTATTTGGGAGAGTAATATTAAAAGCGTAAAGCTTCACTTAGCTAGAGTCGTGGGAAATCAAATTCTCACTTATGAAGAATTCATAACAATTTTGTCACAAATAGAATGTATCTTAAATTCGCGCCCCCTTTGTATTCAAAGTAACGACCCTGAAAATCCTATCGCTTTGACCCCATCGCATTTTTTATGTGCAGAACCATTAATGTCTTTACCGTCTCCTGATGTAACTTTAGAAAATATGAGCCTTTTAAAAAGATATAAATTATTAGATATTATAATCCAACATTATTGGAAGAGATGGCATTCTGAATATTTGTCATCTATGCAATCGCGTTTGAAATGGAACACCAAATCAAATCCTGCAAAGGAAGGTATGGTGGTTGTAATGATGCACGAATCTATCCCTCCTTTACAGTGGCCCTTGGCGGTCATAGAAACTTTGTACCCTGGAAAGGACGGTATTGTTCGAATTGTCAAGGTACGAACCAAGAATGGCACATACATGCGCCCAGTTGTTAATCTGTGTCCTCTACCCAGTCAATAAACTGAAGAGACAATTTTTTTTTGTAAATATTTCATTAAATTTCCAGTTCAATTTTTTTTTTCTCTTTTTTCTTCTGGAAATTGTATTTAGGGGATGGTTAAGTTTTGTAGTTTTAGACAAATTTTGGATAGGAGTGCGAAGACACAATGTATGAAATTATAGGTATATGTAGTGACACGATATCGAAACAAAAAGTATCGATACCTTAATAATAACGGTATCGAAACAAAAATATTTAAAGAGTAAAAATATCGAAAATACAGTATCGATATAAGTAAGTATCGAATGCTGAAATTTAAATAAAGGCCTCATCTCAGTTTATGCATGGCCGCTTTCTCTCCCTCTCTTTTATATAATTGTGAGGAATGTGGATAAAAATATCAAAAATATTTGAAAAGATTTTATTAAAAAGAAAAATATTATATGTTCAACTAATTAAGAAGAGTAGAGGGATATTAAATATCTTTAAATATTCCACTCTTCTTCAGTACAGTCACCAAGGAACAAGAGTTTATTAACTCTTCTTCCCTTTAGTTTGTTTCTTGACCTATTTATTGTCATTCCTGCCTTTGTAAATAAACGCTCTGAGGGAACAGATGCTGCAGGTGAGTGCAGGTACTGCAGAGCCTGTTTATATAATATTGGAAAAACACTTTTCATGTCTTCCCATTGTGCCATAGGGTTAACGGTAAGGAGTGCTACTGGATTTGCCAAATATAATGAAAGTTCATCCTTTTCCACATTTCCCACACTCGCAGCAGACTTCTTTTTATTTTTTCTAAGCGCTAAATTTTTGTAATGGCTCCAAAAATCAAATTCTTTTGTTTAGTTTGCTTGATTGAATCGATTCGATTCTCAATGTAAATTACTCATATTAGTACAGAGTATCGAATTAAAGTATCGATTATTTGAAATACTAGTATCGAATCAAAAGTAATGATATGAGTGAAGTATCGGCTTCGATATCGTGTCACTAGGTATATGTAGATATTTTAATTGAATTTTTTTTTTCTCGTTTATTTATAATAAACTTGGGGGGCAGGATGTTT
>CAJUYI010002311.1:0-32996 GCA_910591695.1 Galerucella pusilla
ATTAGCTCTTGTTTCATGTTTAAGATTATTTTATTAAAATCTTCAAATAATCCCGACCATAATTTCAATGGTATACACACGTTAAAATTTCCATGTTTGTCTGACAACTTGACGTCTTCCTTAGGAAACCATCCAGAATTATTTAGAAAAATACTTTCATTTGAATTATAAGATAAATAATTTTTCATTGTTGAAACAAGGCCAATATCTCTCACTGAATCAACTACAACACCGTTCAGTTCATATCGAATTTCACGGAATAAAAAAGCTATTGCATTATTGATGAATTTCAATTTTGTAGGTACTGTGTTGGTTTCAGTTAAAATTTTCCCCGTAATCTCAAGATAACTGTCAGCCGGATATGTTATACAATCTAAATCTTGCACTACAATACGAATCTCATCATTATAATTCAACTTTCCAGTAATATATGGTTGGTATGTGTGATATTCATAATCCTCCACAGCCATGTCATTGAAGGGCTCATCAGTGACTTGTAATATATCCATTTATATTAATAATTTAAAACCGAGTGATTTTAAAAAACGTTTATTTTTAGGCGTTATAACGGCTATTCTCTTACACAAACTAATTGTAGACGGTTTACTCATCAATCTTTTATAGTTTTTTTCAGCATAAGGATGGGAAAATTTTAAGACCATTTTTGTTGTCGAATATGTAAAGTAGGTAATAGTAATCTCCTCGTCTTGAAAATTTATAACGTTACCACTCTGATCAATAATTTTTACTGTTATGTTGTTAATTGTTTTAACACTTACAGGATAATACAAGATATTTTGAGGAGATTCAACTATTTTATAGCCACTAGGAACAGTAGGAAAAAATTGATGGATAATGTGAACAGGATGTCCATTGAGATATGATCCAACAGCAATGTCACAATCTATTCCAATAGAATTAACTTGTAAAATATTTATAGGTTTGGTAGAGGTGTGTATCTCATTGGGAGTTAACAAAACTTTTTCAAATCCAAATACTTTACCAATTGAGTCATCAGTTAAGAATGAAATTGTCTTATTACTAGAAATTGATACGTGAGATGTGTTTAGATTTGGGACTATGTCAATTGTTGAATCTGATGCTACTATAAGCATGTGTTGTTTAATATATTGAATTATTTCATTAAGTTCATAAGCACCTTTAGGTATAATTATTGTATCATATATAGTAGGACCTCCAAAAATAAATCTATTGTTAGTTTCATCAATATTTGGTATTGTATTGAAACTATTGAAATTAACTAAACCAACTTCATAGTCATATTTATCATCCAAGTAAATGGGAGGATTGAAATTATAATTAAGAATAGATGATGCACCACTAAGTGTAACAGAAAATGACATTTCAACTAAAAAAGTTTAAATATTATGATTGAAATATTTATGTATGAATTGAAGTGAGTGATGACCACAACTATACGAATTGTTCTGTAGTCTATCATAATTGTATGTTATATATACTGGACCGTTACTATGAAAATACTTAATCAGTTCCATTGGTGGAGGTAAATTTCCATAACTATCAAAGTAAATAATTTCCTTGTCTGATTTTATGTATGATGTCCAATGTGTTCCATCTCCTCTAACTGTATCTATATTCAAAATACCACATTCATGTTTATGAATTTTCTTTGGTAAATTATCTCTCATAAAAACTCCCCTAAAAAAAGGTATTTTCAATATTTTAACATATTTCCACAGATCTTTATCGGTAAGCCCACGATGGGGCAATTTCAGTTTTTTGTTGTTCCTTCTCCTTTGTATGGTCTTAGATAAAGACCTTTTCCTTTATGTCTTAGTTGTCTTCTTGGCTTTTTTTGATGTTTTTTTTTCAAACCTCTTCCCTCTTTCAATTCCATAGCCATATCATGTCGTTTTTGTTCAGTTAATTGTTGATTACTTTGCATCATTTACTGCCTTTGCAATTCCAGCTGCTCCACCTCCTAGATCTCCTAATGCACCCAACAGTGGTAATATTAATGGTAAAAATCCACCTATTCTCGTCGGTGTTTGAATTATACGTTTTTTAGGTTTTTTCTTACCACCACGACGACTTTTTTTAATTCCTACACCCATACCAAGTTTACGTTTTCCTTTCATGACTGCAGTAACAAACAATGAAGCTACTTTTTCACCTAATGTAGCGTCCTGGGATTTAACTCGTTTCCAAGCTTTATCCTCCAATATCTGATCTGCTTTATGTCTTTCCTGTAGATTATTATTTTTTGCGTATGCTATATCGTGTTCTTTACAAGCTTGATCTAAAAGATTAATTCCCTTATCATTTCGTTGTAGTCTTTGTTCTAGTTTTGTGTTTGGTCCACAATATTCGTATCCACCAGGTAAATGAAGTTCAAATGGTAGTTTATTAATTAACGAAACTAAATCTCCACCTTTGTGATGACGACGACGACGACGACGTGATTGTAACTGTTTATGTTTAACCATAGTTCTCTATCTATATATACTCTGATCACCCTATAAATACTCTCAGTGTTGTTGACTATATAAGATGAAGATTGCAAAACATTTTATAGCTTTACCTGTTGAAAATTATGATTTGAGCTGTGAACAACAACGTACTGCAGGTAAACATGGATATTTATTTGGTGGAGACTCTAAACGAGCATTAATCATCGGTCCCAGTGGTTGTGGTAAAACTAATGCTATGTTATCCTTAATAGATCATCCTAATGGTTTGAGATTTGAAAATTTATACGTTTATTCCAAGAGTTTACATCAACCAAAATATGCATATTTACGTAATTTAATTCAACCCATGAAAGAGATTGGATATGAGGAATTCAACAATTCTGATGATATAATTACTCCAGATGCTATAAAGACCAATTCAATTATTATATTTGATGATGTAGTGGCTTCCTGCGATCAAAAACCCATTCAAAGTTACTTTTGTTTTGGTCGACATAAATCTACAGATTGTTTTTACTCAAGTCAAACTTATTCGGCTATACCAAAACAATTAATTCGAGATAATGCCAATCTCCTGATAATTTTTTAACAAGATTTCACCAACTTAAGACACATCTATGATGATCATGTTAATATTGACATGTCATTTCAAAAATTTAAAGAC
This sequence comes from Galerucella pusilla, assembly GCA_910591695.1. Classification (NCBI taxonomy): domain Eukaryota; kingdom Metazoa; phylum Arthropoda; class Insecta; order Coleoptera; family Chrysomelidae; genus Galerucella; species Galerucella pusilla. The sequence continues at coordinate 3,118 of CAJUYI010002311.1, forward strand.
ATTTGTTCATACTGTTGGGGGGAAAAGTTTGGATTTCTCACTATTGATAAAGATTCTGAAATAGCATCTGGTGGTCGTTATAGGAAAGGATTTGATGGATACATTCATATATAAGGAGAAAAGTATATATAGTCAACTCTTTTGATTATCATGTTGAAAACATTATTCGATTGAAAGGCGAAAAGAAAACTAGTTTAAATAAAGATTATTATGTGTTAGATAATGCAGGTACAAATTTTCTTTTCCCCTACAATGCTAAAATTGTACAAGTTCGACATTACGCTGCAGATGGAGAGGTTTTAGTTAATGGTATATCATTCAAATTCAATGAAATTAGTGGTAATAATTTTAAGAAAGGTGATAAAATCCTATTTAAATTGGGTACACCTTCTTCTATTTGCATTGAATTCATAGTGCAGTGTCCAATAGTGAAAGATGAGTAAAGCACAAGTTGTGAATGAATTACATAAACCAGCAAGAATCAATTATAGAAGAAGACATGTTGTAATTAAAGGATTACATGATTTGATACAAGCTGATTTGGCTATTATGACTCCCTATTCAAAAACTAATAGGGGCTACAATTATATCCTAGTTGTAATCAATGCTTTCAGTAAATATGTGTGGGTTGAGGCGATTAAAAGAAAAACAGGTAAAGAAATCACATTAGCTATGAAGCATATCCTAGACCAAATGAATGTTCCACCTAAAAATCTTCAAACTGACAACGGAACTGAATTTTATAATAAGAATTTTCAAGAGCTCATGAAAAAATATGGTATTAACCATTACAGCACATTCTCCAATTTAAAAGCAAGTATAGCAGAGCGAGTAATTCGTACTCTAAAATCTATGTTATGGAAACAGTTTAGCATGCATGGATCTTACAAATGGTTAACGACTCTACCCAATATTGTCAACAAATATAATAATACAAGACATTCCACTACAGGTGCCATTCCCAGTGAAATAAATGAGAAAAATGCAAAGTATATTACTGCATATAATCACCTGAAAACTATTGATCCAAGATCATCAAATTTTAAAAAAGGAGATTTTGTTCGAATTAGCAAGTTTAGACATGTCTTTAAGAAGGGTTATACTCCAAATTGGACTGCTGAAGTTTTCAAAATAAAGAAGGTGAAACTTACTAATCCAACAACTTACATACTGGAAGATGATAAGAACGAAGAAATACAAGGAGGATTTTACAGGGAGGAATTGCAAAAAGTTAAATATCCTGATGTGTATTTAATAGAGAGGGTTTTAAAACGAAAGGGTGATCGGTTATTAGTAAAATGGCTTGGGATGGATTCTAAATCATGGATAAATAAAAATAGCATTGTTTAAAATTATTATTTTTAATGTTAAATAAAATTATATAAACTGATTGACAATTTATTCACACATTTAAATTCTTAATTTTATCATAGACCTTACATCTATGTTTTATATCTAATATTGGATCTATAATTTGGGAAATTTTAATAATTCGTTGCATAAACCGTAGTCGGTCACATGCGGCAATGATCCATGATGATCCTTGTCTCGCTTGTTGATATGCATATTTCCAAGTTACTAATAAATGAATTTTGTTTCTTGTTTCATCAAAGTGAATAGTTTTCTTTACTTCTATTGTATGTTGTCTATTCTTCATATTTCATAGCTGTAAATCTTCATCTTTAAGTAACTGAGGATATCTATATATTAATTCTAATGCGATAGCGTATGTCTCGTTATTTAAATGTTTTATGGGTTCAATTATATTCAAGGCTGTAGTTACTGGATCGGTGGAATCTTTTATTCCCATTTGTAAAATTTTCAGTGAACTAGCAAATTGTAGATTTTTCAAGTCTGTCAATCTATTTTCAATGAGTGGTAACATTTTCCATAACATTGAAGTAGTATCAGCTCTTAGATAAATACAAGAATCACCCCTATAAATTTTCACAACATTCCCGAATGATAATCGTTTAAATATCAAATCAAATTCACCCATATCTAACGGTTCCATATTCTTTTTGTTGTTGTTTGTTGATCTATATAAAAAGTCATCAATATCATTTCTACATGATAAAAAAATGTTCCATTTTTGTGGACTGAATATAAAATAGGTATTTTTGGTTCCAAATATCCCAACACATGGATCATAATTTAAATAAGGGGATAAACCAACCTTTACATATTTTGTTTTATATGTATTTAGAGACAATTGACGTTCTCCCAAAAATACGTCATTATCTTGCAATTGATTCATATATGTAGTGTTTGTGAGTGATTCAACTACTACTATTACTACAATATACTATCGCTATTAGAATAATTTAAAGATATTCTCTGGTTGAAATCTGAAAAAAAAAATCTCATTTATTCCAAAAATTACATCATGCTCTCGAGAAATGGAAAAAATTGTTTCACCCCACTCTAAAATAAAGATTATAAACGTTGAAAATCGCTGAATCTGAACAGTATATTAATAAACTTCAAAAGTGAATTTTTAAAATAAAATCATGTATAATCAACAGCAACAGCACTATCATCTAGAAGATTGTATTTGTCCAATGAAGGACCATTGGCTATACAAGCGACGATTATATCAGTTTAATGAAGAAGAACTTGAGAAGTTTCCATTGGATTATTTGATTCAAAAGGCGCAACCACTTGAATTATTATATGCATGGTATAAATTACCAAGAGCATATCGAGACAATTTTGATTTACAAATCCAACTGCCTTGTTTTATACATTACAATCGTCCTGACTGGCAAACTCACATCGATGGACCACCTACATCACAGTCAAGATGTCATTTATGTAACTTAACTATTGAACAAATACATGTTTGATGTAAATAAAATCTGTTTAATATACTATGTTTTTTATTACATAAATTACAAAGGTATAAAGTTATAAAATTACAAAGTTTTAAAATTTCTATTAATACCACTTTCAGTTATATTTTATAAATAATTATGATATATCGTCATCTCTGTCAATCTCATAATCATCAAGAAATCTACTAAACCTCCCATCAGCGGGTATAGGTGAATTCAATCCACGAGAAGGATGTAAATCCATATCACATTCATATCTTTCCTTAAGCCCAAACAGCAGTGTTGTGAACTGATTTTGACACCACATATTCTTCGACTGATATATTTTATGCAATTGTTTAGTATAGTAATATCCATGAAAATGATCTCTAATTGTGTGTAAAGTGAAATTCAAGTTTTTCAACTGTATCAAAAACAAAAGACTTTTATAACATGATTGACATAAATATAAATTTAGTGAAATTACTTTGTATCGGTTAAACCACACACAATATTTCATTTCTGAATATACCGTCTCCCAATTGTGATGAGCAATTATAGCATTTCGTGCTAATGCTGAGGGAATATCACGTAGGTATAACATGTTAGCAAGAACGTTGAATTCACCAGGAATGTCAGAATCTTCACCATCATCGTCATCATCATCATTATCATCATCGATATTAAGATGTACAAAACTCTTCCATTTAAAATAACTATATTTTCTAATAATATTGAGAGTTAAATTTTTAGGTAATGGTGAATTTATTAAAAAGTCTGTAACTGATTTAATTCTTAGACAAATAATTTCAGTACACATTTCCTCCAAACTCATGATGGTTGTCTCTAAAAAAAAAAACTTACTGACTACTCTTATAACCCCAAGGAAGTGTGTCAAATGACTTTGAAATTAACTGACGTTTATCATCGTATGGACTTAAAGCAATTTTAGTCTGTTCTATACTAAATACATTGTGAGCATATGAACGAATAGTTTGTTGAGTTATGACTTTTGTGTTGAATTCATTTAAGCATGTAATATAATCTTCAAAAGTAATAATATTTTTCACTATATTTTTTTTAATCCCCTTAGATTTTTTTGAAATACCAAAGTTATTCAGTTCAATAGCTATTTGGTTTGAGGACATGCCCTTCTTTTCAAGTTTTTTCTTAAAATTTAATTTTTCCTCCTCACTGACTTGCATTTTGTAGGTATACATTTTAGAACGAAGACCAGCAAAATGAGTAATAATTTTACCATTTGCCTCATCTTTCATCAATCCCGGTATTTTTTTATTCACCAACGGAATATTATAAATATTATTTTTGTTATAATCTGAAGTATCAAATTTGTGGATATTTTTTTTAATAATATCTTCGTAAACGTCTAGGTTACTTATTTCATAGATAAAACTATCTGTGTCTGTGTACAATAATTTACATTTTTCCACACCTGCTGTTGGTATTATAAAATTATAGTGAAAATCATACATACAAATTTTTGAAAGATCTAAAATAACCATACCAATGTATAGTGGTTTATTAAATATTAATTCTATTTTATTCAACTCAATTGCCATCAAGTTTTCATCAAAAATTGTTCTATTGTGAAATCGTGGACTAGCAATTAAATTTTTCGCCCCGTAACGTCCCTCCCATTTAGAGCAAAGTTTAACGAGTCTATGTAATCTTATGTTTTCCATAGTTTTTCCAAACACTGCGTTATTAGCAAGTTTAAATTGATTTTTTTCAAAGTTGCTTGTAGCACTTACCCTTAATCGACTGTTTAATTCAATATAAGGTCTCAACCATTCTGATTGATTGAATTCCAACACTTTATGTATTTTCGTAATTATTAAACCATGTGCCAATGCTTGTTTTAAATTTCTATAATGTATTGTATATTCTTTTTTATCATACAAAATATCAGCTATCAACTTTGGTAGTTTTGAGGCTGGAGGAATGCGATGGTTGGCACAAAAAGGAAAATCTTTATGTAGAGTATGTAGACTCTTTGGATACTCTAAATCCACTTGTAATATGTACCCAATCGGAGAATTGTCTGGAATTGTTGTTACATCAATGTTTGAACTTGACCATTTAAATCCTCCAAATGGTAATGGTTCACACATTGCGTAACCGTAAAGGTTATTCACATCTAGGTGAAGGATTGTTTTGGTGGGTTCTGATGAATCATATCTGTCACCCATATATTTATTGTTTGCCTCTGAAAATCGACTACAGCATACCGAAATTCCACCTCGAATCGCTTTTTCTATAAACATAACCATGTCAACATCCTTTAAAATTTCCAATTTACATTTAGTATATTTTAACATAGCATCCCACGTGTAGCCTGGCATTGTATAATACCATGCAGGATCTAAACCATATGTTTTCAATGCTGTTTCTCTGAAATTATCCATAACATCTGCTAGTAACAGAATATCTATCTTCATATACAAACTACTGTATTCTCCAAGGCGATTTATGTTGAAAGCGGTCCAAACATTTTGTGCATGAGTGTAATCAGTCTTGCACAATTCCACATCATTTAGTTTATTATAGAATTTTTCAATGGGTGGTAGCTCTTTCTCCTTCAATTTATCAACATTATCTACATAATCATAGGGAAACACCCCTTTTCTAGTTAGAAGTTGAAATTGATAATGATCTAAATTCTTAAACTCATGTTTTAAATTCTGAAAATTGTCTAAGCTCAAAGTCGAAACAAGTTCATTAAGACTACAACCCATAAATCTAAAAGAATCTATAAACCTAAATTTAATTCTACTATCATTATCTGTTAAAGTGAAAGATATGTACTTTTCTTTATTTAGTGGAAGAACAGATACATGTCCACGCTTGGCAATGTCTTTTATGATAAAATGTGCGTCATAATTTGAAAGGTTGTGAAATAATATTGGAACAATAAACAATTTTTTAAATGAAAGATTACAAGTTTGATGAGCGTAACCTCTAAATAGTCCTGTAAAATGATCATGGTCCTTAACAATTATGTCTCTTTGATTAAAATGTTTCTCACAAATGTGACAAATATGTACATTTACATTTTCTATTGAATCTACTATTATTGGTATTATATTCACAATTTTGCTCTCAACAAATTGTGCAATCTTTTTAATTTCATTTGAAAACCAATCCATACAATCTTCACCTTCATGATGATTGAAATAGGAAAAATTGTTGTTATAAGTACATTTCATATAATATCCTGCGCAAAATGCTTTATGATGTTGGTATTTATTCGTTGTTTTTGATAATTTTGTTTTACATGGTTCTTGTTACAGAAGATGTGAACGCTCCGTATATTTGTTCTTTTTGTAACATGCTGTTCATTGTTGTTTATCTTGACAAGTATTGTCAAATTATTATTATTAGTTGTCAATATAATCTTTAGAGTTTTCAACCTGACTTTTCCTGCATTTATATTAAAATAGTCTAAGAATCCTACCAGACACCTCTCTGACCATTTCTCCGATACAAAGTGGTCCTTCGCCTAAGAACTTCCCTAGGAACAACAGTTTTCACTGGAATAATGAATTCTCAAACCAAAATTTTAAAAGATGTACCAGGTATGGAGACGGAAGTGAAGAAACTTGATAAAAGCCTCCAAATATCCTTTTTTTCGGCGCTGTATGGTAAGACTAGTACATGTAGTTCACTAAAAAGGAGCATACTTTCCTTCTCTGGTTTTACTTTCCACGAAAATACCGACGATTATGATAAACACGTAGAATTTGTTAGAAAATCTTTAAGTCCACTACATTTACAAAGTTTATGTTGTCTTTTTGGAACCAAACCAAATGAAGATCTGTCTGCCAAGCATCTTGCTAAATATTTGATCAATAAAATTTTTGAATTATTTAAAAATGACAAACAAAATGTCCAAAATATTCAAAATTATGATAACAATACTCTCCAAATACCTTCAAATTCTCAAAACTCACATATTTCAAGAGCATCTAGCGTAAAATCTGAACCAAGTACACGGAAATTTAGTAAAAAAACTAAACTGCTAGAAATACAGTCGGAGATAGATAAAATTCAAGACAATATTTTAAAAATGCAAGAGGATATAGTTAATTTAGAGAGCGAAATAGATAACGAAACAAATTTAAATCCAGAAATAATAGAACAAAATAAAAAAGACAAAACAAGAATTGAAAAACTTTTAAAAATTTTCGAAAACCGTTTAGTTACAAAAACAAACCGGCTTGAAAAATATGAGGAGTTTTTCGAGAATTCTTCAGATTCTGTAGATGAAAGCCAATCCGAAGATGACCTTCAAAGCGTTGACTTATCTACTCAGAATGTCACAAATTTTCAAAATGTTCAAAACTGGACCAAATCAAACAATGAATACGAACAAAAAGTAGACAATTTGTCGAAATCAATAAACAATATGCTAGTCAGGCAAACAGTTGGTAGTCAGTTACAAAACTTTGACGGAACCTCATGTTTAAAATGGCCAGTTTTCTTTTCACAATATAATTTGTCCACTAAAGTATGTTCGTTTTCACCAGAAGAAAATGTTTTACGCCTAAACAACTGTCTTTGCGGAGAAGCTAGAGAAACAGTAAAAATGCTTTTAATAACAGCAAAAACACCAGATGATATCTTGGATATACTGCAGAAAAAGTACGGTCGAAAAGAGCTTATAATGGAAGAGCTTTTGTCAGAAGTTCAAAAAATTCCATACGTAGCAAATCTTGACGTATTTTTGCAATTTAGTAATGCTGTTCGAAATATTGCTATTGTAGCACAAGATGGCATGTCAAACTTTGTAAATCAACGAAGTATTCTAGGAAAGTTGGTCAATAAACTTCCGCCACATTTACTTACGCAGTGGGGAAGCTATCTAGTAGAAAAAGGAATAGAAAGAAACGAAGAGACGCTCCAAAATTTTTCCCTTTGGGCTGAAAAAATGTCTGATGCAGTTTCTAGAATATCTTTCATGCCGAAATCTACAGAAACAAGCGACATCCAACAAGGTTCTAGTACAAGAAGTTTTACAAAAAAAGTCACCACCACAACCACAACTAGAAACTGTTATAAAACAGTGCAAGATTTGTAAAAAACCAGAGTTTCATCCACCAGAGAGATGTACAGAATTCCAAAGTGCAGATGCCCGGCAACGTTGGAAAATTGTTCAAAAACTTAATCTCTGTTTCTGTTGCCTTAGAGGTCACTCAGGAAAATGCAAGAAAAGAGAACAATGTGGTATTAATCAATGCGTGAAATATCACCACAAATTACTCCACAAAGAAGCTTTTCAGGCTCAAGAACCGAGGTTTAACATTGAGAATATTCACAACGCGAAGGCAGATGACACAAAATGCACGCTTTTAAAACTTGTACCAGTAAAAATTAAAAGTCCAAATGGAATTTTCTGTATAACCGCCCTTCTAGATGAAGGTAGTACCGCAACACTTGTAGAATCTTCGTTTGCTAAAGAGATTGGATTATCTGGTCCTGTCAAACCACTGTGTTGCAAATGGACTGGAGAGATTTCCCGTTTTGAGGCCAATTCTCAAGAAATCGAAACTGTTATTGCTGCAAAAAATAGTCCTGTTTTTCATGAACTGAAGCACATACGAACGGTATCGAATCTAAATCTCCCTGAACCTAAACATGATCTTCAACTTTTGTCCGAAAAATACCCCTCATTAAAACAATACATTGCTGATTTACAAGAACTTAGCAAACCATTGCTGCTTATTGGTCAGAACAATATTGACTTAATTGTTTCACGGCAAATAATCCACCCTCATCCATCATATCCAATGGTGTCGAAAACAAAAATAGGATGGACCCTACATGGTACCTGTGACTTACAAGACAATAACCATAAGCATGCAGAAATTGCAGTTCTATGCTGCGAAAAAGCAGATGACAAGTTGGACGAAATTGTAAGAAGTTACATGAATTTAGAAAAAGTAGGAATTATTCAACCAGTTTTCGACCGTAAAAAGACAAAAGATGATCAGCGAGCTCTATCTATAGTGGAAAATTCAATAAAATTATGTGGTACTCAATACAAAATTAAACTTCCTTGGAAAGAAGATAACCCAAAATATCCCGAATCTAAATCGATGGCAATGCAAAGATTGTTATGTCTCGAAAGACGCTTGTCAAAAGACAAAAAGATACGCGATCGATACTGCGAAGAAGTACAAAAACTCTTTGACAAAAACTACGCAGTGCCATTAAAAAATGATGAGATTAAAAAAGTTAATTGGTTTTTACCACATTTTCCGGTACTGAATCCAAATAAACCTAATAAAGTAAGGTTAGTCTGGGATGCTGCTAGTAAAAGCCATGGTTCTTCATTAAACGATTTGCTACTCACTGGTCCTGATATGCTGAAATCACTCTTTCGAGTCCTGCTAACTTTTCGTCTAGAAAAAATTGCATTTGTAGGAGACATAAAGGAAATGTTCAATCAAGTCCTTATAGACGAAGAAGATACATTCAGCCAATGCTTCTTATGGAGAAATGCAAACAAAAATGTACCTCCAAAAGTTTATAAAATGAACGTTTTGTTATTCGGCACTACCTGTTCACCATTTATAGCACAATTTGCGAAAAATTACAATGCAGAAGCACATAGGATTCAGTATCCAGTAGCCGCAGACGCAATAATCAAGAAGCATTACGTCGATGATTATCTCGATAACACAGAAACAATAGAAAGTGCTATTAAACTGATAAACGAAGTTATAGAAGTCCACGCAAAAGGAGGGCTTTATTTCAAATTCCGAAGAAGTGCTGAAAGGGATTCCAGCTAGTCATGTTGCTGAAGGCCGAATCTCCCAATTAGATCAAAGCAATTCTGAAGACAGAGTCCTAGGTTTGCTATGGAAATCGAAAGAAGACTGTTTCACTTTTAACCTAAAATTTGACAAGATACCGAAAAATATTCTAAATGGCACTGAAATTCCAACCAAACGACAAGTCCTAAAAATTGCAATGTCCCTGTACGATCCACTAGGTTTTCTGTCACCTGTCACAATCAAAAGTCGCATTATTTTGCAAAATATATGGCGCTCAGGCATTGGATGGGATGATTCTATCACTGACAAAATGCTAAAAGATTGGACTGCCTGGTTAAAAGAATTGGAATCTGTTAAAGAAATCAAAATACCAAGATGCTTTAACCCGAGACATAAAGAAGCAAGCAGAATAGAACTCCACACCTTTTCAGACAGTAGCGAAGAAGCATACTCAGCAGTAGTTTTTTTACGTCTAGTCTTCAATGACGACATTTCAGTATCCTTGATCGCCTCCAAAGCAAGAGTTACCCCGTTAAAAACTCTGACAGTCCCCAAGCTAGAGTTAACCGCTGCTCTTATGGGGGTTAGACTATGCGAAGAAATCATGAAATCTCTTGAAACACTCAAAATTCACAGAAAATATTTCTGGTGTGACTCGAAAACTGTACTTCAATGGCTACGCACAGAAAAGAAGTTGCAAACATACGTTGCAGCAAGAGTTGGTGAGATTCTGGAGTTTACCGATGTCAAAGAGTGGAGATGGGTTCCGTCATCTGAAAATGTAGCCGATGACTGCACACGCGGTACCACTAAAACTAAATTTGAAAATTCTTCAAGATGGTTTAGCGGTCCAAAATTCCTATATTTGAACGAAAAAGAATTCTCTGTTGAAAGATCAATGCAATCCGAAGATGCTCTATGTTTCGAAGAAATTTCTCTAGTTTTGGATGAACCTAAAGAAGAAAGTTTACCAGAAATTAAAACTCACTACACCTGGATAAAAATATTGAGAATTACAGGAAGAATTTTACAGTTTATTCAAATATCAAGAAAAAACAAAAATAAAGACACAACGTTTTTAACCTCTGAAGAACTACGATGGGCTGAGAAACAATGGTGGAGATCAGTACAACAAGAATATTTTATGACAGACATACAAAACACACAAAATAACAAACCAAACCGTAATGGCAGACTGCCGAGATTGCCTCTTATTTTGGACAACGACAAAATACTTAGAATACGAAGTAGAATTCAAAATATGAATGAAACAACAGTCGTTGAAAAAGAACCTATTGTTCTTGATGGTAAACACCCATATGTACAGAAAATGATTATTCACATTCACAAAATGTTTGGTCATCAAGGTTTAGAAACGGTTCTTAACGAATTACGACGAAAGTTTAACATTCCGAAATTACGACAATACGTGAAGAATATTATTAAAAAATGCTCAGACTGCAGAAGAAAGTTTGCTAAGCCGATGCAACCTCAAATAGGACTTTTACCAAAGGAACGATTACTTTACCAGGAAAAACCTTTCACGTCCACTGGTTTGGATTTTTTTGGTCCATTTTTCGTTAAAATTGGTCGTCGAACAGAAAAAAGATATGGCGCGATATTCACATGTTTAACAATGCGTGCGATTCATGTTGAGATTGCTCACAGCCTAAGTTCAGATTCATGCATTATGGCAATTCGTCGATTTTTGTCCAGAAGAGGTGAAGTAAAAGTTATATGGTCCGACAATGGGACAAACTTTCACGGTGCAAACAGAGAGTTACTTGAGGCTTTTGAAGAATTCGAGCTGCAGACTGTTATTAATGAAGTAACCAATCGAGGTATCCTCTGGAAGTTTAATCCGCCCTTAGCTCCGTTTATGGGAGGAATCTGGGAGCGCCTAATTGGGTGCTTCAAGAGAGCACTATCAGCCATCCTCAAAGATCGACATCCCACCGAAGAAGTTCTCCAAACCGTATTCGTTGAAGCAGAGTTTATAATGAATAGCAGACCACTCACACCGGTATCAGAACACTTTGAAGACAATCCAAGTATTACTCCCAACGATATACTCATAGGCAGATCCACAAATATTAATGTTCCAGGAATATTTAATGATGGCGATTTGCATGCGAGAAAACACTGGAGAGTATCACAGATTTTAATCGATCAATTTTGGAAACGATGGTTGGGCGAATACCTACCCACTTTGATACCATCAAAAACATGGAGTACATCTGAACCAAATTTGAACAAAGGTGATTTGGTAGTTATAAACGACAGCAATTTACCACGAAACGATTGGCCAATGGGAATTGTCAAAGAGACATATAAAGGAAAAGACGATGGCTGACGTTCGCACTGCTCATGGAACCTATAAAAGACCAGTCCGAAAGTTGTACAAAATTCAAGATTGTATTGAAAAATAGCTTTTCAATACGAAGGGGTAGAATGTTACAGAAGATGTGAACGCTCCGTATATTTGTTCTTTTTGTAACATGCTGTTCATTGTTGTTTATCTTGACAAGTATTGTCAAATTATTATTATTAGTTGTCAATATAATCTTTAGAGTTTTCAACCTGACTTTTCCTGCATTTATATTAAAATAGTCTAAGAATCCTACCAGACACCTCTCTGACCATTTCTCCGATACAGTTCTAAAATAGCTTCAATATCAGCATAGATAAGGAAAGGTATTTTTTGTTCATAGACAAAATTTCTAAATTCAACAGCATCATATTTTGGGAATGAAATTTTACAGTTGTTTCTATTTTCACATAACAAATAATGCTTTTTCAACTTTTCCTCACTATAAAAATAATTTAAACAACGGTCACACAAGCTAATTGTAGCTCTATGCTTAGTGATTTGAGATCGAATAAGTCGTGAAAGATTTTTAATTAAACAATAATGAAATTTTATTTCAATATTCTCATCATCATCATCATTTTCATCTTGTTCTGATTCTACAAAATTATTCATCTTTGGAAAATACTTATTTTGAATTAATAACAAATTAACATGTTTCTCTAATTTTCGTTTGGTAAGTTTAGCAGGTACAACTTCATAATATGAACTTTGTTGTGTACAATTTAATTCTAGAGCGTATACGTTTACGGAAATATTATTCAATTCCTCAAATTTGTTAATTTGATTTAGTTTCATAGGTAATTCTAACCCTTTGACATTTAACACAAGACTATAGTGTGGATATGATGAGGTGAGTCTATAATTACCTGTTGGTGGGTATAAAAAACTAACAATACTCCAAAAAAAGCATGCGTCATCTCTATTTTGAATGTTGATGCATGCTTTTTTATTTTCTATCTGAGGTGGTAATTCGATATAAGAGGTTCCATTACCAATTTTATATTCGTTTATAGCTACCTCCAATAATAGAATTTTTTGTAGCGCCCAACCGCTTGATTCTTCCGAAAATTCTGACAGTTTATTTAAAATATAATCTGTTACATGTTCTTGAAACCAAATAGCTAAATCAGTTGATTGATCTAATACTGCATTAGGTGTCACAAAATACTTTTGATCAATTACTTCTTGATCACCTGACGTTTTAACAAAATCTGCCCACAGCGTGGTATTAATTTTTACAATTAACTTTTTTTTAATAATTTTGAGAATCTTAATTTTAAAGAGATCAAAAGCATCTGATAAAAATTCTTTTATTTCTTTATGATTCACATTTATAATCACTGCTGTTTGAACTCTACTTTTGAAACAAGAAATTATATTTTCCCAGTAAACTTTTCGATTTTGTTTTTCACCAACATGTTTGTTTTTTAATTTTATTAAACATTTTAATCGTTTCAATTGACCAATTTTTGTTAATATCTTACGTTTTTGACCAACCTTTAAATGATATTTTTTCAATGCTATGTTACATTTTTTAATATGTTCATTAATTAATTTTATTGATTTGTTTTCAGCAGAGTTCACTCTAATTAACTTAATAGATTCATCAATTTTGGATAATGTACCACGATATTTGTCCATAATATTATATCATAACTATTTATAAAAATATAACTCACCAATAATTAGATTTCAACAATTTCAAACGATGCTGTTGGATTCAATTTTCCAATGTCCACCGCTCCTCTGAATATTATAGCGTACTTCCCTTCTTCAAAATATTTTATATAAGGTTTATACGTCTCTGTTACCCTCTGCGGTAGGAACGTTATTTCTTTCTCCAGTTCCAGCAGCACCGTTTCCCCAAATTTACTCCTAACTATTTTAGCCGAAATGATTTTTTTGGGTTCCCCTAATATTAAGTCCGTTAATTTTGTAGTTGGTTTTGGGTCTCTTTCTAAAAGTGTGAGGAAGAATTTATGGTTTTTAGATCCATTTCACTAAAAATAATAATAATAATATAATTAAACATTAGAACACATTACTAATTTAAATTCTAAGTAAAATAAAAAAAATAAAAACGTCTTACCTGTTGTTTATTGAAGGTGATGATGCGATTGAAAACAAGAAACGATTGAATTTCACAAGAAAATCTTGAGCTTAAATACAAAATGAATCTAATGACCTTAATAATAATTGCATAGGTATTTACTTATTTTCCGCGACTTACGTAAGACTTTCAACTGCATTAGTTGTCTCTGGTGGATTTTTAATAACAGGATGGTTATAGCAAAGTATAATATGCATCATAGACTATCCCATTGAAAATATATTCATTCGTATATAATTAATGTATTATCACCTTATAGATTTTTTTTAAAAACTAATAAACTATCTAAAATGACCTCAATAATAATTGCATACCTATTGCGTAAGACTCCGGACTGCATTAGTTGCCTCTGGCGGATTTTTAATAACAGGATGGTCATAGCAAAGTATTATACATTATACCATTGAAAATATATTAATTGCGTATATAATTTATGCATTATAGCCTTGGGCGGGCTTGTTTCCTATACTTTGTATACACACACAGCGCATTCCATTATATTTATGCACTTATACAGGATGGTTCTACCAAAATATGAGGATGTACCATATACTGAGTGTTGTTTGACTTAGAAGGAACATAGTTACACTACTCAATTCCTTCGTTTTTATGGACGATAACGCCCAACCTCATCGGACCAGAGCTGTAAATGAGTATCTCGAAACTGAAGGGATCAATCGTTTGAGCTGACCTGCCCTATCTCCTGACATGAATCCCATAGAAGAGGGGTTCTCAAACTTTTTGACACTGCGACCAACTTTTTAGACCTAGTATTTTGGCGACCCCCCTATTTTTAAATATAAACAAAAATGAAAAAAAAACACTATTGGCTAAGTTTTATCCATAAAAATACCATTAACTAGTGAAAATAAATACAAATTGTTGTCACTTGAATTGTTTCATAATAATGCTGAAAATTAATGTGCAGAAAGTTACTGCAACCCTCTGTCGAGCAGTTTAAGGTAAAATTAATGAGCAGTGGTTTTCTGCAATTGTTGACCGAGGAAACTGTCAGATGCTTTTAATTCTGCTATGACTAACATAACTTTGATGCCATTTTCTACGTCTTATAACTGTGAACAAGGTTTCTCCATAATGGTGAATATAAAAAAAATCAAGAAATCGTTTGACCCTGGAAAATGACATTCTTTTGTGTATAACAAAACTCAATCATAAAAAAATTGGTTAATTCCAAACAAGCTCATGTTTCCCATTAAATAGTATTAGGCCTTTTTCAACTTGTATGTGTATTACAAATTTGTGTAGCCTATAAATTTTGTTATTAATAAAAACTACAGCTATGACTGATTTGTTTTTTTGCTCCTTATCCCGCGACCCCCCTGGACAAATCACGCGACCCACAGTTTGAGAACCCCAGCACATAGAACATGCTTGGGACATGCTTGCCAGGGCAGTGGCAGCACGCAGAAATCCACCCAGCAGTGTACAAGAGCTTGTTCATGCGGCACAGGAAAAATGGCGAAATATTCCTCAACAGAATATCAATAATTTGGTAAACAGCACGGGCAGGCGACTTCAAGCTTGCATAAATTCTAGATGTGGAAATACTCTTTATTAAAAGTTCTCATGCAGGTTCTCACTTAACCTTTTCTTCAAAAAGAATCAATTTGTATTTAATTTCTAAGAATACTTTTTCTGTCTTATTAATAAGAATTTCTTACTCCGCCCTTACTCTTAGATAAGTCACAGACTAGTTACTCTGAGACTAGCGTCGGTTTAAAGGAGTAATACAATGGCTATTAATAAACTCCGACTAAGGAGGTAATAGTTACTCTATCCTTATTACTGGATTATAAGGATTATAGGACATGACTTAAGGAAGATTTACAGTTTTATTGTAGGAATTGACCAATAACGCGACGTTATGACTTATGGTGACATCTGTTCTGTTTTTTATTGTGACATGTGTCAGTACTCTGTTCATTAATTTCAAAAATAACAAGTTATCTTATTATCATCTTTCAGTTTGTATTTTGTGTTAAAAGTAGTATTTCCGAATTTTGCATGAAATTCACTTGCAAATTGAAGAAATCAAAAAAAGTCTTGCTGAGGAGGAACTCCAGATTACTATGCAACGCAAGTACATGAAAAATTTGTGCAACAAAAAGAAAAGGAAAAATTAAATAGAAAATTATAAAAATATTTTATTTTTGATTTGATAGCTGCAAATTCCTCTCATAACAATGTTTTTGAGGGATTAGCCCGAATTTTATAACATTTAATTTTTCTGATCGGACGAATATTCTCTGCTTCTTCCAATCCTTCCATCATTCTCAAATCATCCGAATAATAATATCTTCCTTCCATCGCAAAATAATTACTACTCACTGAACCAACACAAATACTTAGTAAATATGCATAATTAATAATAATAAACTGAATAATAATATGAACTGATAATACAAAAACGACAAACTGAATTTCGAATTACGATATGACAACATATTTATAATTCCACAATTGACAGTTCAACAAAACTAAAATTATATTTAGTCGAAGGTTATTCCGAGCTTATTTCCTACCTATTTCCTTAGATTAAAATTACTACCAAAGTTAGTCCCAGACTAACCTCGGAGTAGCCTATTCCCTGTCTAAAATGCGTTTATTAATAGCGTATCTGTCAAACTGATGGTTTAAGCATAGAATAAAGTTAGTCTTAGGTTACTACGTGTTTATTAATAAGACCGTGTATGTTTAAAAAGCAAGTTTATTATTGGATAATAAAAAAATTTGACAAATATACACGTTTTTTTTTTCATTGAAACTAATTATTTGATTAATCTCTGATCCATTTATAATGAACACATTTTTTCTTTCGGAGATTTAGGGTGATGCAAAACTTTTGAATCTATGTGTACATATGTACTAATACTTGAAGAAAATTGTTTTGAAGCCTATAAAACAGATGAAGATAAAGTAAAAGACGCAACTGAATACAATACTGGGCCCGTAACATGTTGTTATTTAGAATAAATATAATGTCTATATTTTCCAATTTTTAATCATAAGAAAGATACAGGATAGAGAGTTTTCTTTTCTTTTACAATATTAAAATTATAAACTAATAGACCATGGATTAATAACATAAATATACATAAAATCATTTCCAACAATTTCCACCTGAAATGAGTGTAAAAAGTTCCATGAATTTTCATATTTCATAATAAATAACGAAATTAAAAATAAGTCATACAATTAACAATTCTTAACTTCCCGATAGGTACCTACCTGCTCCCAGTTGCCATATTAAATTTCTTCTGAATATATTTTAGTGAATTCTTTGAAGATTTAATCGGGCTCATAAACTATTGTTACAAATTATCTATTAGCCATTCAGAATAAAGCTGCTCCGTTTTAATCCTTCCAACTGAGGGTATATATTCGGGGAGGTAGTTTATATTTATTTATTTTTTGAAAAGTTCTGATTGAGAAGAGATCGAATTTTGTGGAGTACTCGTTAATAGTGAATATTTTAACGGAAGTTTTAAGTTTATTCGTGTTACAAGAATTGAAGCTACACCATAATCACTGTAAGTACCTCATAATATTTATTATTTAGATACTTAATTTATTTAACTGAATTTTGGCAGTGTTTCACTAGTTTTTTCTGCTTAGAAACTAGAAACTTGAAGGGGAAATATTTTCTAATCATATTTTCAACTTTGAATTGGTATAGTTAGAATAAGACATTATCAGTAAGCCAAAACATAAGTGGAAAAAACGGAAAAACGCTAATAAAACTAAATCTGTTGACCAAATGCAAAAGAATATAATCCTAACCTAATACAATATGTCCCCCTAAGTTGTAATCGGATGAAAAATTTTTTTATTATCAATTTTAGGAAGAAAAGTTATTTCCCATAAAAAGTTCTGCATTATCTAAAACCTATACAGTCATCAAATTTTTCAGTCGTATACGAGGTTTATAAAAAAATATGAGTTTTACTCAAGAGTGAAGTAGGTACCTTTAAATTTAACAATATCGAAAAATGTTACAAAAAAAAGTTGGATATTTCGAAGCATTAGTATGAGTAAAAATTAAATTTGTTTGTTTCTAACATTAACATAATGTTAATTTTATAACTTGGTAAAAAATAGAAAAGTAAAAATAAAATAATCTGAAGTTTCAATTTAAATGAATGTAATTGCATATTTAATCGTAGTTTTTAATTCTGATCAACTTTTTCCAGTAATATCTCTCGATATTCTCAAATTTAAAGGTACTGTACTGTATTGATATTTTTTGACAAACCTCGTATACGACTAAAAAATTTGATATTTAGATGAGTGTATCCTAGATTTTAGATAATGCAGAACTTTTTATGAAAACTGACTTTTTTCTAAAATTAATGATAAAAAAGTTTTCCATATGACTCCAACTTAGGGGGACATAATATATTGTATACCAAAAACAAACCCAAGGGCAAAGATTGTATAAAAAATCGGTTAATTAAAAACGAAACCAGAAATTTTGTTTTCACTGTCAGCTTTTTTGTTTTATTCACAGAGTTTAAGTACTACTCAATTCGCTTTCCGATTTTATTTCAATTTCATATCAGTTATTATTCGAAAAAATATATATTTGATCCCTTCCAATATTTTGTAGATACCCTAAATAGTGAAATGGTAGTTTTCCTACAACCACTATGCGAAACACGCTTTTCTACACAAATTTTTATACGCAAAGCAGGCCTTTTCCGCACCGAAATGGCAACTTTTTTTGACAATTCAACCTAATAGTGAATTTCTTATTGGTACAATTTTTGAATTTGAACCAAAAGTAAGTAATAGTAGTTTACTTAACTAGTGCGGAAAAGTGTCGTTCGGCCAGCAATCGCGTGCGGAAAAGTCACTTTACGCACGTGTTAGGTACACTATTTTTTTTACTAGCAATTAATATTATTTGACATTTATTTGATGAGGCTTATACCAGGGTCATCAAAATTTATTAAATAATAAGTTTTTTTTATTAAAAATTATATAATAATTATAATTTATTAATTTTTCAGTCATTTGGTAAACTACAATCATACAAATATTTATTTTATATATTCAAATGTCAGTATACTCCCCAAAAACTTGACAAATTTACTTTTCCGCACTAGAATGAGTGCGGAAAGTATACTTTTCGGCACGCTAGTAGAAAAGCTATTTATTTCATTATTTAATTTAGTTTATTAATTATCAAAATATTAACCTATCGAGCATTATCTTAGGAACTATGAATCAAGATCAAAATAATTTATCTTTCAAGTTGTCCAATTCGGGCATTGAAAATACTCTTCCAGATATTATCGAAAATTTGTTACCTAAGGTTCCAATAAAAAATTGTTCAAATTTAACAAATAAGTATACATTCAACTAATTTTTCTATCTATTTTCATATTGTAAGTTCTTTCTGTTCAAAGTTTGAATAATATAACTATATAAATTACTGTATTTCTTTCATTTAGAAATGTGGTTGTAGAAAAAATATTGTGTACAACTTGTACGCAAATCACTTTTCCCACAAACCTCTGCGCTAGTGGGAAAAGGCGAGCGTGCCGCAAATCTAGCGAGTGGGAAAAGTGATTTGCGTACAAGTTGTACACAATATTTTTTCTACAACCACATTTAATAATGAAAAAAATACAGTAATTTATATAGTCACTTCATTTAAACTTTGAACAGAAAGAACTTACTAGATGAAAATATCCGTTGAATGTATAATTAATTGTGAAATTTGAACAATTTTGTATTATTATCATATTATTATTTTTTTAATCTTGGTTCATAATTCCTAAGATAATGCTTAATAGGTTAATGTTTCCATAATTAATAAAAAAATTATGAAATAAATAGTTTACTTACTTTTGGTTTCAATTTAAAAATTGTACACCAATAAGAAATCCACTATTAGGTTGAATTGTCAAAAAAAGTTGACAGGTAGCTTTGTTTGACATTTCGTTGCGGAAAAATGCGTGTACTTTTCGCATTACTTTTTCAACGGTTATCAAGAAAAGACCTGCTTTGCGTATAAAAGTTTGTGTAGAAAAGCGTGTTTTGTATAGTGATGGTAGGAAAAATATTTTTAAAATCGTATTTAACAAATGAATGGTGATTTATTTCTCAATCTATCCAATCGTTTATCTGCCATACCCTGTCTATTACAGTTTTTTTTTCTCTTTCAGCGAAATAGTTTCTGAAGTGTGCACTTTTTGGGTGAACAAAAATCATGGAAATCGCCCCATCGCGACGCCGTCCAAGTTATTCTACCTCCTACAATACTACTGACTATCCAAAACAATTAACAATTAAGCAGGCATAGTGTTGTCACGCTACAAAAAGCGTAAAACTTCTAGTCATATTTTAAAATATCTTTATTAATATTTGGACATAAGAACAATTCAAGAACAATGCATACAAATCAAATTTTACAAAAATCTATTTTTATCAAGATAAAACGTAATAAAACCATAGTTCTCTTCTCAATTTCCGCTTCATCGCAGTCTTCCGGTTGAGCTTTAGCATCGCGTTTCTCGAGCTCATCTATAATCACCAACAAATCTAGATTGGCTTCATGCTGCACCAACATCGCTCTTAACAAAATCAAAGCTATAATCCATACAAGTTTACTGTACTCTTCCCATTCCTTTTTTTTAACTCATTCAAACTAATATATTTATCACACTTGAGTGCTTTGCAAGTTTCAGCTAGATTTTTGTGGTAATGTTCAATGTTGTAGTCGAGGTCATTGAATATATCTTCGGAATCTCCAGAATAAAGACAGTAGGCTAAATCGAGCACGGGAGAGCCTACTTTACAAGCCTGAAAATCGATTAGTTTCGTGTCCACTGGTTTTCTTGAATCATCAAAATTGAACATCATATTGTTACTCCAGCAATCTTCATGCAAAAGAACTTCATGATATAGAAGTAGATGGTCTAATTGGTGAATACTTCTAGTGACTTTTCAGCGTATTCTTTCATCTTAGATTGAAATTTATCGCTGAATGTTGATAAATAATTAACGCATTTTTGAAACAGTGTTTGAATGGAAACTTTTAGGGTATTATATCCTTAGCTGTGCTCCAGTAAGGTAATAATCGACTGCAGGATTCTTGAAAACTGACTGGATCTTTAATTTTATATACATAAGAAATACCGTAAAGCTTTCTGTATTGTTGGAAAATCAGCTCAAACAATTCTCTGCTAACGTATAATCTCGCTTTGGTAACGTTTCGAAGCCTTGAGATCTTAAATTTTCTAATATTACACATTCTTTTACAGATTTTACTTCAGATCCATAGTATTTTGGTACGCACTTAATATTAAGGCTTAGTTCATTTAATTTTGGTTAGTTTTCACTGCTATCACGAAGTCCCCAAAGGCTGATATATATTTATTCCAGAACATGAAGCTTTCCGGACTTTCATCGTTATTATTGATAACAACGGCTTCTGCATTGTCTAGCCAATGTAATAATAATAATAGTCAACGTTGTTTGTGTATACACTCCCGTGAATACGAGTATCAATGTCAAAATGTAATAATACACGCGGTACCCGAACAGTATTTTCACCTAGACTGTGAAAGTGATAAAAATTTGGAATTTCCAGACTACAAATCTGGGAATACAAGTTCCGTTCGAATTAGATTCTGTCCTGTACCGCAAAATAGTTTTTCACGTTTATTAGAATCATTCGATATAGAGATTGTTAGACAACTTTATTTGTTCAATACAACTCAAGAAAATTCAATTTCGAAATATGCCTTCTATGGATTAGAAGGAATTGAAGAACTAACAATATCTTATTTGCAGAGTGAAATGGATTGCGATTTACTGGAATATTTTCCAAATTTGACACAATTTCATTTGGAAAATAGCCAGTTTGGAGACTGTGATACTTTTTATTTGCCTTCCACTTTGAAAATTTTACATTTAATCGAAAGTAAAATCATTTTTGTACCAGAATTTAAATCTTTTGAAGAGCTTTTAGAACTTCAATTGTCTGGAAACCTTCTACATAATATAAAAAAGGATGATTTTATTAATATAACATCCTTAGAGTCCTTAGATGTTAGTTCGAACAGTATATATATTATAGAGGAAGATAGTTTTTCCAATTTGGAAAACTTACGAGAAATCAATTTAAGTTTTAATAATTTAAAATTATTAAATAAAAGTACGTTTATTAACAATAAAAAAATGCAGGATATTCGACTAGATAATAATCCTCACTTGAATTTAGAAGAAAATATATTTTCTAGCTTATCAGAATTATTAACTGTTGATTTGAAAAGCTGCCGCTTAAAATATCTGCCAGAAAATTTATTTGACAATACCAAAAATATACAGGAGATTTATTTACAGGATAATGAAATTAAAACAGTTTCGCGTACGTTTTTCAAAGGATTAACCGAATTAAAAACACTGGATTTAAGTGGAAATTCAATAAACTCACTTCATGATGATATTTTTATAGATTTAATAAAATTTGAAACTTTAAAGTTAGATGATAATAATTTAAGTGCAATTTCTGAAGATCTCTTCAAAAATAATGTAAATTTGATACACTTATCCTTAAAGAATAATAAAATTGTACACATTCATATAGAAGCTTTCGAAAATTTGCAAAGATTGACATCTATAGACATCTCCAACAATTTATATCGTCACAATTATTATTATGAGGCTAGTCCGTTTTTGGGGTGTGAGGCTTTGGAAAATATTATATTGAAAAACAATTTGATAGAACTGTTTCCTTTTGTTCTTGCCACCATACAAGGTTTAAAAAGGATTGATTTGAGCTCCAACAGGATACAAAATATACAGGTATGTTATTTACTTCTTACAAAAATGCAGAGATAAATACTATTTTTATGTTTTAGGTTGTGGACATAGTAAGTGCTCTATCCGATCAGCTGCAATTAATCGATTTGAGAAATAATAATATCCAAGATGTTGATTTTCAAGGAGTAGAGGTAATTATCAAGGATAACTTAAGGAATTCTGGTGGCACTATAGACACAACTGACAGAATCATATTAGATTTACGAGAGAATTCCATACCATGTAATTGCCAAAATTACGATTTGATCAGATATTCCCAAAATCAATTAGACCCAAGTAAGTTTTTCATTGATTATTAGATGGAATAAATTAACAACTATTTTATTAATTTTAGTAGTCAAATCAAAAATTGACGTGATGATAGGAGACTCAGTTTGCCAAGATACCAACAAAACTATAATAGATGTTCAACCACAAGAAGTGAAGTGTGATATTTTGGACATAAGTTGTCCAAAAGAATGCAAGTGTTCGTGGAGACCATACACTAAGTTTGTGGAAATAAACTGTACAAGGAGGAATCTTGCTTATTTCCCAAAAATAGAGATTAACGAGACAAAAGTACAGGTTGATTTGGAAGGAAACTGTATCGTCAGTGGTCCAACTAATGATCTGGGATACGACAATGTTCAGAACCTGATTTTGTCTAACAATACTATTCAAATGCTGGAGTGGATTCCAAAAAGCATCGAGGTAAGATTACAAATTTACTATTATTTCAAGTATGCATTATTTTTTTCCAATAAGATATTTTAATTCAATTTTTCAGAATTTGTGGTTTCTTATATATGTTTTGACACTTCTTCAGGGCACTACAATATACAATATTGAAATACAAAGTGTTTTCATATGACACTTACAACGTTTGCATGTAGATCCCTCCCGTAAATTGGACAAAATAATATAAGGATTGAGGGGTCCAGCACACTTACTTTTCGACATACAGGGTGTTGAAGTTTTGAAAAATTA
Organism: Galerucella pusilla; assembly: GCA_910591695.1. Classification (NCBI taxonomy): domain Eukaryota; kingdom Metazoa; phylum Arthropoda; class Insecta; order Coleoptera; family Chrysomelidae; genus Galerucella; species Galerucella pusilla. Next base: position 27,028 of record CAJUYI010002311.1, read on the forward strand.
AATTTCTTAATTCGATAACTATAAAATGGATGAATAAATTGATTTGACATTTGTCAGGTCGCTTTTAAATGTAAAATGGCATATTTTGATGGAGAAAAATTTTTCATCCAGTGGTGTAGATTTGGAAGAATATGTTACCCTTCCCCTCCTATTTTTTACGCCACTGATTTTGAAATTACAAAAGATGTTCAAAATTTTGTCCATTCACATTTATACATAATTTGCAACGTTTTCTCATTAAGAATCGCATACCTTGGAAAGACTGGCGATTGCCGGAAATAATTGCTGTAGCTGCATAGATTTTTTCTATTATTTTTTTAAATAAAATCAAAAGTTTGGACAAATATTTTCAACAATCTTCTGCAAATTTTTGAGCTGCATTGGTGTTTCATAAATCAGTTCCTGTTACATATTCCAACCATAAGTACTCGGTAGTTATTGAAAATAACACCAGAAAAAAATTTTTTATTAAAAAGTGATCTTGCAGACTTCATGAAATCATTAAATATCTTGACTACAAATTTTTTGATATGAGAAGGCTTTTCGTTTTTCACGTGAAAACCATTGAGGCATACAAAATTGAATGAAAATTGCTCCAAATGTCAGTGGCGTAAAAAATAGGAGGGGTAAGGTAACATATTCTTCTAAATCTACACCACTGTATCAAAAATTGAAAAATATTTTTCCATCAAAATATGCCATCATACATTTGAAAACAACCTGCCGAATGTCAAATCAATTTATCCATCCATTTTAAAGTTATCGAATTGGAACATTTAATTTTTTAAAACTTCAACACCCTTAACTTCAAAGAGTGAATGTACTGGACCCCTTAATCCTAAAATCATTTTGTCCAATTTTACCCACTGCGACACGGGAGCACATGGTTGAATCGATAGCATAAAGCGTATGAGTATGTTATGTATGTATGTATGTAATAAATTATTGTGAACAAAAATAATAAGTTCAAATATGTTTTTATTTGGTCATTAAGTATTTTCGGTCTGGTGCTCGACATTTCTTTTAAAAACTAACGCAAAATATTTAAACTGTCATAAAACACTGTCAAACATTATACAGAAAATATTGGTTCTGCCTACTTGGGTATTTGAAAATCTAGATTTCTATTGGTCAATTTTTCAGTTTTATAATGAAAACCAGTGTTATGATGAGTATCATTATGAAAATGAAAATTGGCATTCAATTAACAACTCAAAGTATAGGAGCAGAAAAAAACGATTTATCACACCCAAAAAATGTTTATTATTGATACAAATGTAGCAAAATTTATGAAAAATGGTTTATTATCCATACATATGTAGAATATAGATCTATTTTTTATTGTAGGTTTTAAAACTGGATGGAAACAGCTTGCACAAGCTCAATGTTGGAATTTTTAACGAAACGACGAATTTAACATTACTAGAATTGGCCAATAATTCATGGGAATGTGACTGTTCGTCAGTGGAATTACAAAACTTTTTGAAATCTCGTTACCAACAGGTAAATTACAGTTTTATATCAACTTGCACCCAAAATTTTAATTTTAAATCTGTTCCAGGTAAACCCCAACGACGTTATATGCTTCAAAGACCAAAAACCTCTCGTGGAAAAAACGGATCTGTGCAGTTACTTTCTCACCATTAAAATGACATTTCTATTTTCCACAATGCTACTTATACTCATAGTTCTTTTTCTGGCATTGTACATACACTACAGATCAAGTATAAAAATTTGGTTATTCTCGAAAAATCTTTGCTTATGGTTTCTAACGGAAGAAGAACTGGACGAAGACAAAATTTACGACGTTTTTATAAGCTTCGCACGACAAGATGAAAAGTTTGTTACAGAGTGTCTCTTACCCGTACTAGAATCGGGTCCTGAATCCTTCTCCATCTGTATCCATTTCAGAGACTGGATAGCCGGGTCGACGATACTATCGAATATAAGCTATTCCGTTTTAAATTCCAAAAGAACACTTGTGGTGCTTTCCAATAATTTCCTAGATAGCGTTTGGAGTAAAAAAGAATTTTGCTTAGCACATACTCAAGCTATTAAAGAGGGTAAAGCTAGATTGATAGTTATTAAATATGGGGATTTGGATGAGCATAAACTAGATGACGATCTTGAAGCGTATCTTAATACAAATACTTATGTTGAATGGGGAAAGCCTTGGTTTTGGAATAGACTAAAATATGCTCTGCCACATTCTCGTAAAAAAACTTTGGAAAAAGTTGAGGTTTGATTAAGGACTTGTTGCCATTAAATGCATTTCATATTTAAGTTTGTTTATTTTTGTTTTTGAAAGTCTATTCTTAATTTTAGTTTAATATTTTGTGTGATAATATTTGTTTTTGTTACATTTGTGAATATTAGCTAGATAAGATTTGCATTCTTACAATCAATGTAATATAACAGCAATCCGAATCTACCCTGCATCAGTGGGGGGTGAGTAAAAATGGCTTATATCTGTTATAGACGTGCCAAAGGCGTAGGATTTATGCTTTTCTTTGGAGGTTGTGTGCTTGTTAGAAACAAATAAAGTTAAAAATCGTTTTTGAACTCTATATAGATATTTGATTGCTTTCAACCGCATTTCCATAGCTTTAGATTAGTTAAGTTGCACTTGTTAGGATGAACTCAAATTGTCTTAGAATAACACCATCTCTAACCTTATTTATTTGTAATTAAAGAAGGATCTTCATGCTGGAAAATATTTTTCTATCAAAAATTATAATTAAATGTATGTATTGTATAATTTTTTTTAAATAAAACTGTATAAACTGTATATAAAATTGGAAAATTTTTTTTTATTTAAAATATACCTTCGTCATCTACAGATATGTGAGCTTGGTCAGTGTACCGGGTGATCAGTTAAGGGTAGCGAGTGGCCATATCTCATTAAGATATTGGTCATATAGATTTGGAGAAAAAAAATTCATGATAAAAGTCGCCAAGAGAAATTGCTGGAAATTATTTTCGAGTTTGTCGAACTTCAGCTAGAGGGCGTAACAACCAACACTAAGTAGAAAAATGGGATTTTTATAGAATTTTTCCTATTGAAAGTATATTGATGATATCATTTCCATATTTACTGACTATCCACCTACACTTTTTGTCAAAATAAAGCGGTGGGAGAAGTTCAGTTGTTTTTTCAAACAAACCAAGATTTCTCCCGTTTCGCTTGACCGATTTTAACAAATTTGGGCTCACATGAAAGAGCATAATTTATACTACGAAACGCTTACTTGGTTTTGACTTTTTGACTCTCGTCTTCGCCGCTAGATGGGGTTAACTGGAATGGTAGCGAATTTTTAAGTTTTTTTCAAATAAAACGAATGGTAATGATAAACTCATTTCCACATATTTTGAAAGAGGATACATTTTTCCAAAATTTGATGAAAAAATAAATCATCTACCTTTTTTTGAACCGTTGATATTGAAAAAAATATAATTTTATTACATTAAAAAATGGCACGCTACTGATTTTTATCACAATAAAAATATTTTTCGTAATCACTTATTAGTTACTAACAAAAAAACATCCTGACTTTTTTTCGTTAGACAAACGGTTTTGGATCAAAAAAATCAAATAAATTTACATGGGGCGCCCATATCTCGAAACATGTAAACCTGTTATTTTTTCAAACCAAAACCGTTTGTCTAACGAAAAAAAGTCGGGAGGTTTGTTTTGTTAGCAACTGATAAGTGATTACGAAAATGATTTTCATCTTGATAGAAATTTGCTACCATTTCAGTAAACGCCATCTAGCAGCGAAGACGAAAGTCAAAAAGTCGTAACCAAGTAAGCGTTTGTTTTGTAGTGTAAATTATTCTCTTTCATATGAACCCAAATTTGTTGAAGTTGGTCAAGCGAAACGGGAGAAATCTTGATTTGCTTGAAAAATCAATTGAACTTTTCCCACTGCTTTATTTTGATAGATAGAACAAAACATTTCAGTCACAAAGTGTAGGTGAATAGTCAGTCAATATTAAAATGATATCATCGATATACTTTCATTAGTCAAAATTCTATAAAAATCCCATTTTTCTACTAAGTGTTGGTTGTTACGACCTCTAGCGGACGATTGACAAAATCGAAAATAATTTTCAGCAATTTCTCTTGGCGACTTTTATCATGAATTTTTTTTTCTAAATCTATACGACCAATATCTTATGAGATATGGCCGCTCGCTACCCTTAACTGATCACCCGGTACTAAACTGTACGGAGAAGAGTGAAACTAATCAACTAGAAATATTCAATCGTTTTGAATAGATGGGTTACAACAGATATTTGCATGGATTGTATTTATATCCCTTTTATATAACGTTCAAGCTGAAATTTCAAGTTCAGATCAGATCCAGACTGTTCTGGCTTTGCCTTCAAAAACTCTCAGCTCTGGACATCAGTAATTATTTATAAAATGGTGGATCAAAAAGCACGTTGTGAATTTGATACCTTTATTTGCAGAAAATACAACTATTTTCAATAATAGTAAATGTAATAATTATCATATTATTAACAGCAAACAAGTTTATTTACAGATAAAATTACTGATAAAATATCAGTTTTCGAATAATAAACAGTAAAATCAATTAAATCAGTTACTATTTTGGCAACTTTCTATACATTTTTGTGAATACTTGTTATTATATCGAGTGAAAGAATTTTTACTTAATAAAAAATGGGCCAAGATGATGTCTACCTGTCAAAAACAGCCATCGGTTAAAACGTATCGGTTTTAAAGATTGTAGACTGTAGACTCATAAATAACATAGAACAAGTCAAAAATATAAAAAATGGAAACAGTGTTTCGCGAGAATAAAAAATATCCCACCCACCAGTCACAGAAGTTCACATGAATAAATTATAAGTATTCATTTCAAACCTGAAATTGTGAATAAGTTGCTTCCTGCTTTTCACAAACAATATCAACGTGATTATTGGCCCAATTAACCGAAGGGCGACGACCCAGCACTGTAGTGGAACGCGTTCAATGCGATAATTACAGTCAAGCAAGGTCGGACATGGTTAGTACTTGGATGGGTGACGACCATGTCAGGGAAAACCATCGTATAGGGCCCGTACAGCCTGCAGCGGACTAGCATATCACAGCTCGCAGGCATTATACCAATGAGCACGAGGTATAATGTAGATATGCCGTCTTTCGGAGGAGACGTAAAACCGAGGTCCCAAGTCCATGGATGTTGGGCTCGTTAAAGAACGCTACCACTGGTTGGAACACTAGTGGGTTCGCCAAAATTTCCGGTTAGGGGTAGAGTGCTCCCGGCGTCGGTGATTAGCCTCAGTCGCAGAAATAGACCGACGTTAAATAACAGAATAAAAAAAAAAAAAAAAAAATTAACCGAATTACCACCCTAGGAACAAGGAAAACGACCGTACTTTTCCTGGAGTGAAACCCTTAACGTTCGAAATGCTCTAACCATTTTTTGCGCGATCCTATTGAAATAAATTTCGAATAAAATGATTTAAATTTTTTCGAAATGAATTAAATGTCAAAAGTGACATTTATACTTCTCGATCAGTTTAAAATACTGGGTGTCTCATTATATTCTGACTGTTTTCTTGAGCTTATATCTTCGAAACGGTTCTAGATAATAAGATGCGCTTTCCACAGTTAGGTTTAAAATTACTGTGAGTTTTGTTGTGACACATTTATATAAATGGCGTACTTCCGGTTTACCCGCTAGAAAAGTGGCGTATTGTAATGTGTGTATCCTACTATGGATACTTGGTGCATTAGAAGTGTGGAAGGGCCTCTGACTAGGTGGTGTTGCCGGTCACTTGGTGTGTCATCTCACAGGAATAAAACAACTACTGGAATCACTGGGACATGTTCTCTTTATTACCTTACTTTACTATGATACATTAACTCACTTATTACTAGTACTAATTAGGATCTTAATTAAAAAGGATTACGATGAATAGACTACATTTAGAATAAT
>CAJUYI010002312.1:0-33455 GCA_910591695.1 Galerucella pusilla
TGTCATATTCGTGTTCAGCACCCTCGAAAATATAAAGATAGACTGTTTTTAGCGACTAGAACGAGGTTGATCGGTATGTGAAAAAAAAAATGGGGTGTTCCTCTCCTCTAACACTTTGCAATGGTTTCCAAGTGCATTTGAGGCGCCCATACAATCCCTTGCCAGCCTTAATTGTCCTCTATGGAATCAAATGCCTTCGGTGCAGCTTCGCTCTCGGTGAAGATGGCAACTGAACAGCATGCTTTTCCCCTGATTCTTTAAAAGTGGTTGAAATGAACAAATGTCCCACATCACACAGAAGAGCGGCATAGAAACAACAACAGAAAATGCCATATATCTTAGAACAAAGGACAGGGGCGTGTGCAATTTGAAAACAATTTTGTTTTCATTTTTACATTTTTTTTGTACGGCGGAACGTAGAAAAGGGGTCTTAGCGATATTCGTTTTATAGACAAGGGCGTGGAAGAAGGGTTTGAAATAAAATTACTTGGAAGTTAATGATAGAAGTAGATACAAAAAAATAACGAAAGATATTCTATCGTTACAATAGGAACACCTATTATTTGTGTTGCCTTCTGTCTTGGAGCCTTCCTACTAAGGCTGCCTTATGGGGACACCTTTCTTCCTCACTTATTATTTAAGCTATATCTCGTGGCCGCTGCTTCGATGGACTGCCTCATTGTGTCATCCGCCTTTGATAAGCTTTGGCTTAAGTGTTGTTGTCTGAGCGTTACAGATCTGGAGTGTTCCTTTTTATATATTCAATTTTAAAAGTGGATATTTTCCAGATAAATACGGAAATGACGTATTTTCCTATAAAAAGAGAAGTCCTGTATCCCACTTATGTTCGGGGTAAGCAGCAAATGAAATACCGTCTCCAGAAATACAAATTCAGCGAAGAAGATTGGGAGAATTATCTACCGCCATCTCCGCCGGAAACAACGAGATCCCAAGAGCTCAGAAAAGAAACGAACTTCATAGATTTGCCGGACGATACACAAATAATTTTGGGGAGTAAAAACGTAGCAGATTTAGGAAAACCAGTAGAATTTATCGCTCCTTTTGTTTGTATAATGGCGAGCGTTGTTGTCAAAAAATATTCACTCGGTTCATGGACTGGGGATATAGTGGATTATATTTTAAAATGTGGCAGTGAGTTGTATTCAGCTTCAAAATTTAGATATGATCAAGTGAGTATGAAATAAGTTATCAAAAGAATCTTCGCCCAGATAGCACAACGACATCTATGAGATATATCCTTCTTAGACATGAACTACGTCTTAATGACGACCATGTTCGCATTCAAATCCCTGAAAGACGTGCTTTATAGGCTGGATGTTGAAAATAATGACTTCTAGACATTATAAGATTCATAGCTAAGTATATGTTCAGCAAAGGTCCAAGGCAAATATATGAATAAACAATTTCATGATTACAAGCAGATTAAACGTGTTTTAATATCAGTTTCAGCACTCTCACGACTTCATGATCATTTATTCAATAACATCAATGGAAACAAACCATATGTCAATGTCACTTGTCATTTGTCACTCGTCACTTGTCACTTGTTACTTGTCACTTGTCGCTTGTCACTTGTCACTTGTCACCAGCACAACGACATAAGTGATAGAAACAGTTGCCAGAGAATCATATATCTTTAAAACGTCTTAGAGAAGAAATCTTCAAAAAGACTTGTGCTATCTGGACGGTGGTTGAAAAAAATTTCTTTTCAAGGTTTCCAAGCTGGAAATTCCTCGAATAACATTGGGAAACAATATCTATACAGTTCTAGTGGAATATGTATTTGACAGTTACATCAGACAGAACATCTTAGATCTGGCCTTGGAAAAAATTCTGTTTGTAAGATCTGATACGGGCGTGATAGTTACACCAACATACGCATGCGCAGTGGTTATGAAAAACTATCTTTATTATCTATATGATGCTTTTGGAAATAACGAGGTTGGGCTAAGCGAAGGTAAGAGCCACGTTATATCTTTTGACTAATGAAATGAATTTCATTCAATTCAGTTGGTGATAAAAATTGGGCAGCGGTTACTGAGCTGTTTGTGAACTGTTTCAGGACCCGGGAACAACGGTATGGCCTGCTTTGCTAGGTTCAAGGACCTGCATTCATTAACCACGAGGATATTGTACAATAAGAAAAAACGAGAAAGCGCAGAAGAGATAATTTACAGTAGGTTTGTTCTCAGCTCGGTAAAAGTTAAAGAAATCAAAGACTTCGGTGACGCGGAGAAGAAGGGAAGAAGAAAAGAGAAGAAAAAAGCGGAGTCATCAGAAGAGGAGGCCGAAGGACAATCACACATAGAGTTTGAGGGTGGAGAAGATGAAATTGAGAGCCCTGAAGCAGAGGAAAAAGAAGAACAGGAACAGCTGGAGAATAAAGTAGGGTGAGTATGAAGATCGCAGCTATTTTAGTGGTTTTAGGTTAGGGATAAAAGTTTTAGTTACTCTTCTCAACGTTTTATTTTTAATCTACTCACAAGTAGTTTGATACTTATTTAAGGATAAACCAGGACATTTTCTCATTGACTTATTTCTGTTGAAAATAGGTACCAATACAAAAATGGCTACTGTACCATTACCGGCACCAAAGCACTTCCAAACAGAGAAGCTACAAGTGAAGAGCTCACCGAAGATCATTTTATATGCATTTGCTCTTGTTTAATTCTACTTACCACTCCCATCAGTAAATGGGATACCAAGAAAGTGGATTTAGCCATTGATTATGGAATGCACGTCTTCTCCCATGCCGACGATTTGCTGGTATCGGAAAAAAGAACGATCAAAAATATTTTAGTCGGGAAATACTTTTTCGATATCATTATCAAAATTATTAAAATTGAAGACTGGAAGCAAAATAAACATCTCAGTTTGGGTAAGAACTTTTAGATAAATTTCTAGACACTTTCTCCAGTCTTTGGGGGGTTGAAGCTCGGTAGGTTAAGCTAACTCCGAAAGTTTGTTGTAACACGAAATTTAAGACGTTCACCAACTAGTTAACCTTCAAAAAGTTAACCAACAGATCTCAGAGAGTTAATCTCTGTTTGAACACAGAACAATGCAATTTTACTTGTTCTATCTGTTTTAATTTGACTATTTCACTAGAGTAAATTGATAACCGACAAAATTTGAAGGTTTTGAATTGGCAATTTTTTGTCTTGTCGCGGCAATTTTTTGACAGTTTAGAATGTTTCTGGACGCACGTAATTATACGTTAGAAAAGGATACTTCTGAACAAGTTATAGCAAAAATTATTGAAGATTATGGTTTCAACATGAAAAAAGAGATGGAACTGAAGCTAGTGTGAAAACAGTTTGGAATACGACTGCTCAAATGGTCCCGGAAAAATATTTTCTAGAATTTAACATCAAAATTAATTGATTTAAAGATATTACCTGGAAATTTGCTAGATTGGCCAGGGATACGAAACGTAAAAAGCTTCAGGCTGAACCTGAAACCAGAAAAAGAAGTTCTAACGCGTTTACCAAAGAAGAATTAATGGAAATGGTAGAAAGCCATTCTGAAGATAATCCTGATGGGTTACAAAAAAAGTTTTTCCATTTATGTTCGTTCGAATTAGCATGGCGTGGAAATGAAGTTGCTGATTGTGATATTAATTACTTTAAAAAAGAATATGATAATGAAGGTAATTTTACTGGCAGGGTAGAATATAATCCAATTTTTTCCAAAACGACACAAGGAGGATCAAAAGCTTTATCTGGCAGTAAGTGACTGGTAAGAAATAATTCTAACAACAATTTATGCCCCGTTCGTTTATTTTTAAAAATTATTGAAAAAAGAGAATCCAATCCTTATCTAACAACAACAAGATTATTTTTAACAGTAAGTACATCCAAATTGGGAGAAAGGAATATGGTACAAAAATTCACCATTGGGAATTAATACAATTTCAAAGTGGACGAAAATATCGGCAGAATCAATAGGTATAGACACAAAAAAATTAAATAACCAATCATTCACATAGAGCTTCTGCATTATCTGCATTAGCAAAAGAAGGAGTTGGTGAACAAGAAGTGATTAAGCTTACAGGAAATGAGAATAAAGAAAAGGAATCCTAAGTTTCTAACTTAAATTCATCACAGGTTATGATGCAAAACAATCCCCAAAATAATGCTACAACGTACAATTATTATAATAATTGTACTTTTTACATAAATAAGTGATTATTTTTTTTTCATAATGTTATTATTTTTTTGGCTTTGTATAATTGAAGTTTGCAATAAATAAAACGTTTAAACATATGATTTTTTAGTTTTTCTCTCGTGAAATAGTCATGTCGAATACCACTCAATTAAAAATTTTGTAAGGTAAAGTTTTTCTCTTGTCGTATTCAAGTTTCTTGCTTTAAGGTAATTTTGCTCATGACAACAACAAACTTTCATGACAATCGAAAAATTTTGCCGACAAAATTTTCACTCTCGTGGTATTGTATATGACAATTTATATTTGCACTTAACGTTTCATAATAATTTTTGATGTCCACTCAGGAAGTGAGAAAATAATACATATTTATCCTATCCAACATTTAGTACGAATTGTTATAAACAAAATGGGAGAATTGGAAGAAAATAGAGCTAATTTACAAGAACTTACAGATAATGAAGAGCTGTTCGAACTATAAATGATTCCCAGAGCTCCTAGAGAGTTAGTCATGGAGGAAATTGAAATTAGTATACTTAAGTTTATCTGAAGCCGTGAAAGGAATGCAGTCGTAAACATCCGATATTGCCACGTTTAACTATGAAAAAGCTAAAGTGCTAAGTATGTCACGATAATAATTGAAAAAGGACTTCTTATTATCAATAATATTAACAATATGATTAAACGTTAATTATTCAATGTACTTGTTTCCTTGGATAAACTTGCCAAACTATACTTTGAATCGGAATAACTTAACAAACCTAGTGCAATCAAGAATAATTTGGAACACACAGCATTAAACTAAATTACTAAATATAAATGACAATAACAGGAACGGGAGGTTGAAATTTTTTGCTCTACCCACTGATGCCAACTGAAATCCGTTGGTTACGTGACAATTCGTGTTTCAACGGAAAAACGTATAACTTTTGAATAGTGGTAATTTTATGTTCTCAGGCTTCATTGCATCTTGTTTATTTCCAGGAATAGACTATCTTCTCACCAAGAAACTTTCTTACTTTTTAATACAATTTGCTAACGCTTGTTATGTGATTCATAAAAGTAAAGATGATTCTTATCACATATTCGATCCATACGGACAACCTAAGAATGAACCTGCTGGTTGGCTGAAATGCAAAGACCTCAAGCAGCTGAAGTGGTATCTTAGAAAAAAAATTGTTCGAGGTAAGTGCTCTTACTACATTGTTTCTTTCCAGTCTTTCAAATTTTCTGAGGTATAATTCAGGGAGTAGTGACCAACAAAACATCTTCAATTGTCTCCATATAGATAGAGGCAAAAGAGGCAAGAAGCCAGCTCGAAGCCCGCCAGCCTGTATAAGAGATGTAGAAAGTCAAAGGTTCTGGTAGATTTTCCCTAATTGCACACATACATATAGACCATCCATTCAAGGTTTTATCTGCGGAAAAATTTCTAGTGAGCAGGATTTTTGTATACACCCATATTACGGTGTTATAATGAAGATGTGAAAAAGGTCAAATGAAGGTCAAAAGGTCACGAAAATCAGTTTTCCGCAAATATCTCGCGACCTATCGCTTGGAGGTAGCAGCCATGATAAAAATTGTTTCTAGTAAAATTATCGCTAGTAATACCACTAAAGGTCAAAAAATTTCCGGATTTAATTTGACCTCGTGTGGTATTCGGTAAGAAAATTCCACACCAAATGTGTTTCCAACAACATCAATTTTCGTCTTTATCAATCTCTTGCAAAACAGGTTTTGTCAACTTGATTATTCAGTTACCATGGCAACCCAGTGAAACTCTAAACTAGAAATTATTTCTGTCGAAAATTTGTCATAACAGCACGACGTAGAAAAAGTCTCGCTTCGGTCAAGAAAGTAAAGAAAATATTCGCCAGAATATTAAGCAGTTGACACAGCGAATACTAGGAAATCGAAGGCAAGTGTATGGAAGCAGTTTATAAACGTTTGCAAAGAAAAGGCGTATGATTTTGACAGAGCGGATATACCTGTGGAAGAACTGGCGCTGATTCATAAAGACTATGCCTTCAACATGCGAAAAAAGAACTCCGAAGACTACAAGGAGAGTGTTATCAAAGTTCTATGGAATTCTACAGCTGAGCAGTTGCAGGAATAGAATAGAATATTTTGTGGAGGAAATTGACAATCAAGGGAAACCAACAGGACTCATTGAGTATAACCCGGTTTTCTCCAAGGCCACTCAAGGCGGTTCAAAAATAATGGCCGACAGTAAGTGACTTGTACCGAATACAGTCAATGAAGAATTATGCCCAGTAAGACTGTTCAAAAAACGAATAAGCAAGCGAGACCAACTCATCAAAACGAATCGTTTATTTTTAACTCCAAATCCAAACTGGCACCACCCCAATTCCAAAGGTTGGTACAAGAACAGCCCGGTTGGACAAATTACAATATCTTCCTGGTTCAAATCGGCGGCATCAGTGATTGGAATCGATGTCAACAAGATCAAGGTAACAAATCATTCTGCGAGGGCCACTGCTGTTTCAACTCTAGCCAAAACGTATGTAACGTATGTAAGTGCATTCAAGTCGCTTTCGCAGCGCTCTACTCCAAAAACCATTGATTTTAGAGAAAAATGCAAGAGACGTTTTTTGTAGATAATTTTACTAGGAACAATTTTTATCATCAATGCTATTAAACTCCGAGCAATAGGTCGCGAGATATTTACGAAATACTGAGGTTCGTCACCTTTTGACCTTCATAAGTTTTTTAGCCGGCACGATATCCATGTAGATTTTTCACATCTTCATTACAACACTGTAGTGAAGGTATATACAAAAATCCAGCTCACTGGGAATTTTTCCGCAGATTGGGGTTTGAATTGCCTTAAATTACTGGACTAATAATATAGACAGATTCTCTGTCTCTTTCTCTCTTACCGTAGTTAAGAATTAAGATGGACATATCCTCTTAAACAACGGTCTATGGCTTGTTGCCTCTATCTGTGGTATCTCTATTGTCTCATCCCTACTAAGCCCGATCTTCGTTCCTAACAAATTTTTTGCTCTAGGTGCTGAATCATACAGCTTCTACACTTTTGAAGTAACCTCCATAACCAAAGCTCCAAAAGATTTGATAATAAGTCACAAACTACAACAGTATGATTTAGTACCAGCCGGAAAGAAAGAAAAGCAAAATAAACCTTTCTATGAAGACGTGGAATGGTTGAAAGTGGATCCAATTGCTTGGTCCAGAAAAAACTTCAAAGCTCCTAATGGGAAACTCAGAGGCTCACCGGAAAATCTTTGGCATAACTGGGATGAAGAATATCCCAAAGACTTGTACTCTTTAATGGGGAATATAAATCAATATTCTACAAGGTAAAGTGGCAATCTTTTCTGCAAGAATCTATTCAGATATGTGGATATAACGCAAATTTTCATTCTAGGTTTTCATCTAAGACTCGCGGTAAGCAAACGCTAGCAAACTTAGCAGTAGCCATCGGTATGACCAAGATATACGATCTAGAGGAATGGAATTCTTCTGTAGTGGACTCTGTACTCGTAAATGGCGATAACTACTTCATAGAATGTATTGAGAACATCAACGAAGACGACTATGAGCTGAGTATCGATGATTTAATCAACGACTGTTCGATCTTCCCGTTCAGTTTCAAAATCAACTTTAATCCTTTGATTGAAGGAACAATGTTTTTAGTACGACATACTCAGTATAATTTATATAAAGCCCTATGGTACGTTTTTTTTATCCAAATTAACCTGGAAGCTTACTTTATTATTTACAGGTTTTTCTTTGTAAATCGTCAAAACCGTTGTGGTATATTATTTGCTACCAGACAAGAAAGAAAACGACAAGTAGCTTTCGGGAAAACGCAAGAATCAGAATATTTCATGTTCGACGCAAGTTGTCGTGGCAACCCGATGTTCATAGAAGGCGCGGGGGTTGCCTATATTCTTAGAATGACTACTTTGAACAGGCTGTTACATGTCTTGACGTTAACTTTACGAGGTGGTGATTTTTATATCTATGAAGTTGAGGTGACTGATTTGAAGCCGTTGGCGTGAAGAACAAGATATTTCCATTGTGATTGTATATTGTGATTTGGTTTAATAACATTTGAAATAAAAAATACAATGCTTACACTGAGTTATTTATTTTATATGATTCCTTTCTTTATAATGCAGTTAATAAAGTTGTTTGAATAAAATATAATGGAGCATCCTTTGACCATGCAAATGATATTTGTGAAACCGGTAGAGTTGTGTTATATTTCTGTTGTGGAATTTGATATTTATTGATGTTAACAATAGTTGCGGTATTTTTGATAATAAATAATAAACAAATTATCTTAAAGTGAACTTTATTATATAAAAGTACAATAAACTATAAAATTTAAGTACATAGTTTAATACTAATTATAAAAATGGACGATTTGTCATAAGGCAAAGTGCGCATAACTTTGGTAGCAACATTTATTAGTAGATTGTACAAAATATATCAATTGATTAAAAATGAATGACAGTTAGGTTCTTATTTAATAACATTTACAAGCCACGGAAGCTTTTATTTACCTTTTAGCGCGAAGTTTAAATAAATAAATTTGAATACTGAACAAAATTAAGAAAAAAGGTACCTCCACTTTTAATATACACTGTGTTATTTATAAGATGCGACATAGGGATTCCTGTACAAAACTGTCAAACGCTAGCTAACTTTTTTACCAAATAGCGTTCATAAATAGTTATTTAACCAACAAGTGTATCAATGAGGGCCATTAACAATCGAGATAATGTTTGAGATTGTCAATTGCCCTTTTAATACTCGTGTTAGCTACAAAGCTTTACCATCGTCTGTATCAGTTGTATTCGTTTTTTTCAATATTTAAAAACTAAAAATATTTATTTGTTTCATAGGTAAGTACTGTCAAAAATGAATAATGACATTGAAATGTCACAGAGATGGTCGCTGGTTCAAATGTCACTGTATTCGTTTCTCTCAATATTTAAAAACTAAAATTGTATATTAAAGTATAAGTGGATATTAAGGTTTCTAAAACACGCGCGAGCAAGTGTTTTAAAGACCAGTTATCCACGAATACTTTACGCAATTTTTTTTATTGGTGCACTTTGAAATTATAAATACTGGTCTATAACTACTACAACAACAAGAAATGGAAATAATAGATGGAAATAAGAACTAAATGTCAAATGGTTGAATTTGTGATGTATGGCGACTGATACTACAGCGCTCAATCTGATCAATTAACAAGGCACGCGTTCAGCAGGAAATTGATGATCGCTTTGGTAGCGCTACGTTGTGATGAACGCAACCAATATCAATATAAGATGTGCGTTGGGTTGCCTGCAGAAAATCGTTGATTGATATAGGTAAATCATACATTAATAGGGGTCATTAAAGTATGATTCTGTCTAATTCTGAGAACGTTAATAGCATATATGTTTATGTGTGTTCGACGGAAAAAATAATAACAGATTTGGGAAGGTCGTTAAAAAATAAGCTCAAATGCACTCTTAATTCTCTTACATTTGCACATTTTCATACCAATTTTGAATAATTTAAACCTCGTAGGGAATATCCAGCAGAGTAGGAGCACGGGGCACGGGAAATTCAAAAGTTAAACCTAAAGTATGGCTTTTCGCTTCGCTGCTGTGGTGAAATTACTGAAATTATTTTCTTTTTGTTTTCAGATCTATTTCACCACTTTTGTAAAAAAACATCTAATTTAAAATAAAGCAAAGTTATTTGTTTAAAAAATTTATTTAATTACTAATAAAGTACGGCGGAACTTTTATGATCGTTTGGGACACTACTTAGCAGCAAACGGAAAACATGTTAAGCATTCAATTGGATAAATAAATTTTTGGAACGAATGACTCTGCTTTATCTAAAAAGATAAATGGAATTCGACCTTTTTAAACATATAACTATCCATTTTTGTATGAAACCGAACAAATTTAAGAGAATTAAGAGTGCATCTGAGCTTATTTTTCTACATTTCCAAATTATGTTTTATGAACGCTATTTTGTAAAAAAGTTAGCTCGCGTTTGACAGATTTGTACATGAGTCCCTATGTCGCATCTTTTAAATAACACATTGTATAACGAACAATCAATGTAATATTCTTAAAAATATATCATGTAGGTGATAAGTTATAAAAACACAAAATATATCAATCTCCATGTAAAAAAATGTTTTCGAAATTAAAGAAATATAATAATGACCCGCCGCTGTATATAATAGAAACAATAAAAATGAATAATCAACCGTGATTATAAAAAAAATTGACAAAAACATTATCGCCAGTCGCAGTCATGTAAAAATATCGAGAAAACTGGCTGTGCGCATGAAGGAATGTATCGTATATAATTGTCACAATCGACATATCGGAATTCGCGATCTTCACCGCATTTTGACAGTACATTTTATATTACTCGTAAAGTAATAATAATTATTAATTGATATCCATGAACAATTCGGGTTATTTCAATTAAAACGCGAGTGATAATTTATAATAGTTATACCGGTGGACATTTTATTTTGTGTTGTGTTTATACTTCTGGATGGAGGAGATAAAAAAAGGTTAGTGAATTCCATATTACAGTAGTTATAAATATTTTAAAATGCATGTGCTCATGTTAATTGTGTGTTTACTATTTTGAAATTATTTAAGCAGTTGCGGTTCTTATTGTATGAATAACTAAGAACGAAACTTCAAAAGGTTTTATGAATTGTTTTTTGTACTATTATTCATCATACTTATAGAAAACATAACAGGTAAATATATTTTCAATTAAAATTGAGGGTTGGTAAATACCTAGTTCACTTCTATTGTAGGTAGATTATGGAAAATTGGTAAATTATAAAAGTTGTAGGTACCTATCAGTCCAATATCTTTCTACTTTTAAATTCAGTATACCAACAAACAGATCTAATTCCATATAATAATATACATAATATCTATGGTATAAAATATTTATGCGTGAAGTTATACTTTTGAGCATGAGTTGCGAAAATGCAAGGCATGAACGTAGCGAGTGCCTTTTTCGCAACGAGTGCGCAAAATACTTCACGCACAAGTGTCATACAAAACTTTATCTACGACCACATGAAGAAAAAATAGAAAAATGTGCTCTGAAGGGGTTGAAAAACATAAAAATAAATTCTCTATAAACAAATATATAACACAACGAAGTCTAATTTCGGGTACTTAGTGTGCAATCCGAAGAAATGCATTCTTCCTTTTAAAATGAGTGTTATTAAAATTTTAAATACAACAAAAAATATTTTTCACTATATCTGACACTTCTGTCAAATTAACTGACAGCACAAAAGTTTATACAACAATCGACTAAATTTAATAAGGCAATTCGATCATCACGAAGCTAAAAAAGAGTGTTAAAATGAAAACCCCATTTAAAAAACATTGGTCATTTACGCACGCTTTTGGGTGTTATAATGAAAGTCCCATATAAAAAGCGTTGTTCATTTACGCACGGTTTTCAACGTATGTATAATGTATGATTTCTTACATTTTTTTTGGTTTGTATATGAATAATTTTAAAGGTGGTCGTAGATAAAATAATTAATACAGACTTTTCATGTTTTCAAGTTCTTTTCTATGCTTTCTATGGATCCATATCAACGATAGGCTTGAGCTTAGATTAGGGAATAATAATTATTTACGTAATTGGTGGGATATGGACATTATTAACGCACGCATGTGAAGTTTGCACGACGAGGCCGTAAGCCGAGTCGTGTAATCACATAAGTACGTTAATAATTCCTATCACACGTGTTACGTACAAAATTTGATCTACAACTGTTTATTATTAGCAGTACCTATATCATAAAATTAAAGAAAATTGAATTAAACGTATTTTTAATAATATCGACTGCAAACATAAGGTACTGTGTATTCTGTGATCATAGCAACAAAGACAAACAAAGCTGTGGAAATAAAATAAAGTATAAATAAATAAAGTATTCATGTCATTAAATTGTCAAAGTTGAATGAACAAAAATCTATGAAAATGAGTTCAAGCGAAGACAATCTCCTTTCGTAAATTGAAAATGCAGCTTTCCGTGTTATTTTAAATATTCAATTCTGGTATTGATATTTTTCTAGATTCTTAATTATTACCGCACTAGTGCGGTAATGTATTCAAAAACGCACTAGTGCGGTAATATACGTCATTATGACGTCAGTTGTAGATAAATAAAATTTATTTTTGTGAGATTTGCCCTCTGGAACTACGTATCAAACAATATAGGAGCCTTCCCATGCTTCGTCTAGTTTTTGTGTGTGTAATGAGTTTGTGAAACCGTGCACATAGATGGCGCAACGTTTTTCTTGAATGAGTAATAAAAGAAAATGTACTGGGTCTTTTTAATATTCGAACTTTTTGTTGATTGTTTTCAATAAAAAAGTTGCAAGTCTTAAACTATAAAATTAAAATAATTTTCAATATATATACAAACACTTAAATGCTAAGTAAAGCTTATTAAATTTAAAATATTTGAAATAGATTAAATTTCAACATATCGTGAAAATTGTGAAGTTAAAGGATGATTTTGTCAGTGCACACAAAATTCTAGTTAATTTGGCTACAAATATCAAAAATCTTTGAATACTTAGTAGACCAATCGAATTGAAATTTGACAAAAAGAGAGCTGTAAATAAAAATTGGCAAACTTGAAATGGTAAAGTGGCTATAACGAAAAAAAGACCCGAGTTGGGGGAGGGGGAGATTGGACAGGGTTATTACCCGAATTCCAGCTAAAGGTGACGTCAGACAGAAAAGTGTTTCGAATGGAAAAGTTATAGGTTATCAAGATATTTTTTTCATTTTTGCCATAACCTCAAAATGTCCGATAAAAATGTAAGAAATTAGATTTTTTTGAAGTTTCCGTGAACATAATCTTATTGAAAGTACAACTTTTTCTATCCTCAGCTCTTTCAGAAAATCATTGTACAGGATATCCCAAATTGGATGGTTTTACAAGGTATCTCGAAAATTTAAGATAGAAAAAAAAAGTAGCTGAGGCATCATGAGTTATTATTAAGTTAATTAAACAACCAGATATTCAGTAAGCTGCTTCATTTTCGAGATATAGAGCGATTTTTCAAAGTTAACAGACTGCTATCTCGGTTTAGATTTGAGAAAAGTGCTGAATAACCTTTGATGAAACAACCGAAAGAAATATCAGTGCAGCAGGCAATGTATTTTCAGGGGGTTCAGGTTAGGAGGTATGTCCTATGAATTTGGGTATTTTTAAAAGTGAAACCTTACATATTTTGGGTATTTTCGTTTTGTGGCCAATAAGTAATCATGTCTCTACTAGATACTATTTTTCTATGTCCTTTAATTTTCGAGATACCTCGCAAAATATTTCTATTTAGGACACTTTATACAGAGTTGCCACCGATTCTCATTTTCCTAGTTTTGTTGACTTTTTTATGATCTATAAATCTATTGGAGTAGCATCAACTATGATTATTACTAGCCTATTTGAAAACAATAATTTTCATTTTCCCCCCTACGAAATAGTAGGTATATTACGTGACGTGTGTTGTAAGAAGCATTTTACGCACGAATGGAAAAGAGTGCGTAATTCTGTGAGTGCGTAAAATGCTTCACAACACGAGTTACGTGGTATACTTTACCTACGACCTACTTGTACTTGTATTTTTCATAAGAAGCATAAGAAATAACAGTTACATAATTAGAGGTGCTTGCTCTATTACTCTATTACCAATGAAAGAAGCACATTAAAGAACTAACGTTTAATCATTATTAATATATTGTTGATAATAGAAAGTCCATTTTTCAATTATAATCAATACATATACTTAGCCCTTTGGGCTTTCATACTTAAACATGGCCATATCGAATGTTTTCAAATAGCTTTTTTTGGATAAAATGGCGACGTCTATTGACAGTTGCTAAGATGTTTCAAGGAAAGCCGTGCGATTTACTTTACAGCTGTGCGTTTTTTTTACAGTGCGTAATAGACGTCATTACATTGATACCGACTGTGTGTTATTGACTGATTACAGGGGGGGTCGTAGGTAAATGTATTTTTTTTATTTTAAATAGGCAAACGAAAGCGAAGGTAAAACATGCCAAGTCATCGGTTGCTAAGTATGAAAAACTTTCGTGCCCTGGACAACGAAAAAATAGAATCTCACTTATTGTGGACACATCTTTCGATGTAGGTACACCATTTGATGAAATTTTCATTGGCTTGATTGTAACGGTCCTTAGATTTTTCCGGTAACAAGCTTCTGCACGCAATAATTGCTGCTTCTTCAATGGAATTTATTTTTAACTAGATTTTAGCCAAATATTGAACTTAAAAGATGTGGACTTTATGGAAGAATGATTATTTGACAACTGTCAAAATACTAGTTAGTGACACGAATGTTACCAAAGTATGTAACGTTAACCCACGCCTTTTCCCATTTTATTGCAGTCTACATAGAATTTTTTGCATCTCTAAATTGTGTGTTTCAATAATAAAATCGGGGAAAGAATGAAAAGTTTAATACATTACACGCTACAAAAGCCATAACTATTGAATAATTTGGAGAAAATATTATTGGCATGACGAAAATAAAACACTGTGAAAATTGGAGCTATTCATATTTATATTGAGGGGACATCCTGTGTAGTATAAATCGTAGTTGATGTTAGAATGTCCAATATAAGAGCTAAGGATCATTTAAAAATCAACAAAAATTGTATGTCAGAGCTAGAAAAAATTAAATTGTTAGCAACTCTATACAGGGTGTCCTAAATTTTTTGTTTACTATAACCACGTTACCATCCCCCCTTGGACAAGTCAATTTTTTTCCTGAAAATCTATTGATTCGATTAATCTATTAGTGTATAATTTAATATCAAACGTATAGCATCTGAATCAGTCTTTTTTATTTCACTTTTTGGGAGATTCTCCACCCTCATCGTTTGCGGTATACACAATTTCAGCATATTCAGTTTTCTCGTCGTCGTTTTTAACGACGGGAATCATGTTTGCTCGTACAAGATCAAGTTCGGCGTAAACTAACGCCCTTTCATCTCCCTCTGGGAAATGGGATTGTTTCTTGGAGTCAGTTTCTTCGGTTTCGAGGTGTTTTGGTTCGGGTTCAGTGTTTTCTGAAGCCACTTGATCTTTGTTCTTTTTAAATAGAAACGTCAATTTGATGGGTGTTTTTTTGTCTTTAGGACGGACATCGGTGCTTTCTGTGTCGCTGCTGAAAACAAAATAATTATTGATTGATTTAATTGAAATATTCACCGAAGGTAGGGAAGAGCACAAGGATCATTTTCTATATCTTGCTGTTGAAGCCAGCCTTGGGGTGGAAATGTTTTATTACATTCTAACTACAGAAATCGATGGAAAACGTGATTTCTTCTTCTTACGTCACAAAAACCGCATCTAAAACATGGGTTTGACATTCGCATAGTGCGGAAAGGCACTGAATAGCGTCAGTCAAAATAGCGCTGGGCAAAAACAGCGTCGGACAAAATACCGCTGGACAAAAACAGCACTGGACAAAACAGCGCCAAACAAAAATAGCGCAGAACAAAAACAGCGTCGGACAAAATAGTGGCCGCACAAATATAACTACATACGCTTCATTATTGAAATATTAACAAAACACTCACTATTTATATTTCATATACAAAAATATGAGAAATCAATATAGTCCGTGACAAATGCTGCTGCGACGATGTTTTAACTCCGTTGTAGTGCCGAAATAAGGAATAAAATATTTTTCATAAATAACAATAGTTTTTAACATCGCTCCCCGACCAGCTGAAAGAGATCAAGGTGTAACTGTCTATAACGATATCAGAAAATAAGAAACGAAAAAGGAATGACGACGACAATCAATATTTTTCATCACAATTCAACACAATATGTCGCTTCCCGACCAACTGACACAGATCAAAGTGTAGAAAACTAGAATATCATTAAAGGCGAATTCATGCAATGTTCGTAATCATTACATTTTCATCATTATAATTTCCACTGGAAAAAGTTTATTACTAGGTATAGTCTTCCATATTTTGATAGTTGATTCTCTAAGGATATTCAAACCGGCGTTATTTAGTCGCAGTGCCATTTTGTCGAGAGCTATTTTGTCTGACACTGTTTTTGCTCTGCGATATTTTGTCCAGCGCTATTATGACCTGCGCTTTTTCAACCTGGCGCTATTCTGCTAGAGTGCCTGCGGAAAGCCATCTCGTTTGTCTTCTGTTTCTTAAACGTCACATCAAGTGTATCTTCTGTAATCTCTATTTAGTATTCAGTGATAATTCTGTAGTTTTGTGTCATTTGATTTTTCAATGACAGACAGTCATTGCCTGTCATCTTGTGGATATAAATGAAATAATATAATTAATTATGTTTTTTTCTGTGGTCGTAGAAAGAGTATAGTAAGCATCTAGTGTCAAAAACATCTTCAATCGTTTCATATGCATCAGCTCAGAAAACTCGTGATTCAATAATTTTTGACACTTGGTACTCAATATACTATCAAGGAAAAACATTCCTCACATTTGGTCGTAAAACTAATATTTTTCGGGTTATACGCGGTTGGAAATGAAATAACAGTTTTTTCCTAATAGACTATGAGCCCATGGGGAAAAAGTGTCGCGATTTGAAGCAGCAGCAAACGCCATAGTGCCGGAACCGATGGTGGCATCTTGTCTTGTCACTTTTTTGTTTAAGAAATAAATAAAATATAAAAGTCGTCAACTTACGATTCTCCAAAATGTCTGGATTCAATCCCACCTGAAATAGTAAAAATATTGTCAAATAAAAACATTTCTTTGAAAATCGAAGTGTATTATATTCATTTTTAGTACCGAATGTGCCACAGTCGAGTTGATTTTATATTTTATCTATGGACTTCACGTGACGGCTGAATATTCCTAGATTCGACCATTTAGAGCTTACCAAATCTATTGAAAAATCGGAACTTGTTGAAACGTTCATTATAATTTTATTTCTCCTAATTTCAATACAAATTTTTGTTTTGAATCTACCAACCACTATTGCAATAATTTACAACAATACATACCCCGTACAGGGTCCCAGCCTTTACATTAAAGCTGTATGGCTAGAGACTAATTTTATTATAACGATTATTTTTTGACGTTTCTCAAAACCAATGAAATGCTTCTTTATTTGTCACAAGGGTAAGTTTCAACTAATTAAGTCATTATTATATAATAGTGGGAATAAATATCTTGTGATTATTCTTGGGAATAATCACTGTGGCTTTTATTTGCCTAGCAAGTGTCAGATAGTTTTCAAAATAATTACCTAATTGTGTCAATGCGATATATAAAATGGGTGAAAATTATCGGTTTGGTGCCTTTTCTGATGCAGAAATAACAAAAAAAAATTGTGAATCAAAAAATAATCAAGTCAAATACAACTCGCGAGTTCCATAAATAAGAAAATAATTTGATAGATTTTGTTCCATTTGGAAGTAGCCACTCGAGCCCTGCGGGCTCTCTTTGTTATATTATCACTGATAAATTAACTCCAATGTTAAAATGTCATATACCTGAAAATGTTATTGTCACTTTGACATCGATAAAAAGGTGCATCCTTTTTTATAGGATACCTAAAAACTTCTCTTCCTCAATATCTAGTAAGCGGACGTCACTTTTACACAATGACAATGAGTCGCAAGTTAATAAAGATAATTATTGTTGTTGTTCATCCATATATTCTGTCGTTAATTTATCTTGCCAAAAAACACTCGAGCCTTTCTTTTATCAGATAAATTTCTTCAACCCAAAGTTTTGCCAATCACTAAATTTGCTCGAAAAACTGGAGTTTTTTTCCTTGCAAAGAGAAATTTATCCGATAAAAAAAAGCTCTTGTGTTTTTACTGTTAATAAAAAAATTACAGTGGCGTGCTGAATTTTAGAGGACACAAGAAAATTATTCGTTTTTTTTTTAAATTTTTTATTTATGCAATAAATCCGACGGTTGAAAAGACAAAAGGATCCAGAAAAAAAGAAGAAGTGATGCAATAATAACTATGGTAAGTGCTGGAATATCTATAATGAATAGCCCTGTACATTTTTGATTTCAAACAATTTCAATTTTCTTAGCTCTTAGTTTTTATCATGAGTAAGTAATGTCTACGATTTGACTACTGTCATTCGTAAAAAGTGAGGTTAGATGGTAATGGATTTGCAGTGGCGACGTAGTGGTGAAAAGACAAACTCCTTAGATATAGACGATTCTGAGGACAAGTTTTGTCAATTCTTCTTATGATCTCCTCATCCAACCATTTTACTTCGTTTTCGCTTTCAGCATGCTAATTTTTCCTCCAATTTCACATTTGCAATGTCACTCAAAATTCAAATGAGAAAGAGACCAGAATCCTCACATATACAGGGTTAATTACTTTGCATGTATTTGTAGGCTATCTTAGAATATTAATTAGAACTTAGATTTTTCAAAAGTAAAAATAATATTCATACTTCCGTTGTCTTGAGAGATGATAAAGTTATAGACAAAGTGGAGCTTCACATTTCAATGTTATTTTTCAGTATACAGGGTGTTTCATACGGTCGCGACATATCGAAGTTATGTTTTTTTTAAACGGAACACCATATATAGGGCGTTCACTTAATAATCTGAAACTTATCACACATATAAACGTGCCCATCAGCTGTTGTCTATAAAGTTCAGACCCCGAGTATTTGATCCTTCAGTGCCATGAATTTGACAGACACTGACAGTTTAAAACCAAAATCATAAATCTTGTAACTGCATTTACAGCATAATCAGATAAAAGTGGCAGCCCTATTTTCCTCGTTTGTTGGAGTATGTGCTCACTCTGTATGATTTTGAAATATACCTATCTCAATGTCACTATCAATGTCACTCCATATTCAACTATTCAAGTTTCTCGACAATTTTTCCATGCCAAACAATCAAAACTCACACAAAAATTAATATTTCAATCAATTTATTTATTTATAAAACAAGTTATAAGTGATTTGTCCAACTTATTCTAAATATTTTTACGAATATGTAACATACAAAATTTTTTACATTGATTTCTGTAATATCTATCTTAAGTACTTAATAATTAACCGGAAAATAGTGAGTTTTACAACAAAAAATATCTAGTACCTATACATAGTGAATCTATAACAACAGTCCACTACAAATTTTTTAAATAATATTGGATAGATTTGTTAATGCAGCTTTAAATTACATTTTTTGCTATGCGCTGTACCAAAGTGGAAAATTAGTGATAAGTTAACCCATACCATTTTGAAAATCAAGTGATTGACATATATTATGACAGGTGTCCATTATCATTTCAATATATAATAGAATAGTTACTGCTAAATAAACAGGATGTCCCAGGATTAAAAATAAAAAATATAGTTCTAAATTCAAAATTGTTCCCTTCGTTCACGAGCTATGGGGCGTTGAAGTTGGGAGTTGAAAATGTTTTTTTGAAAGTTAGTGAACTGTTTTCAGTGATGCACTTTGTATTTATAATAATATTACAATAACAAAAAGACTTTTTTTTTAAATATGTTGTTTTATAAACAAAAAACATTGTTGCTTATAATGCCTTAGGTAATTTATTTTGTTGGCAGATACTTTTGTACTGTGTGTGATCATTTTATATGTCCAGCAAAACGGAAATGGAAATTGCCAAACTGCACAAGTCAGTTATGTATCTTCTTTTTTATTTCATCTACCGACAAATCCAATTTTATAATTTTTATACCAGCAAAATAAGCAATCTTTTTTTTAATGTAAAAATTGTTCTAAGCAATAAAATGGACCTTTCTGTCCGTTTTCGATTAACGCTCTGTATACAGGGTGTTCCACAACTTCGTACCAAAAACAGATACATGATAGAGAGACAGAAGACAATAATATAGAATATTATATAAAATTTCTCACTTACGCCTTACATTGACAAGTTATAGGGCTCTAAAGTTGGGAATCAAAATTGGCTTATTTGAAATAAATATTGTTACCCTTAATTTTATCAATTTGTCACATTTGTTCTCTTCAAAAATGTTCAAAACATTTAATTGTTGCATTTATAACCCAAAAAAAGTTATATGTAACAAAAAATTGCCGCAGCAACTATTAAACTTAGATTACTTATGTTAGATTTGTGGTGAGCGGGTCTACAAGGCCCTTCATTGCAATTTGCAAGAGTAACCAATGTAGTGTAAGTCTGTTTATGACGCCAAAAAGTGTGCAATTAAGGTGTTTATGAGGGATTAGAATCTTACAATTTTCCAATACGCAATACAATACTAAACCACTTATAACTTCTAACTTTAAAGCGCGTTTAAAAGAAGTGAGAAAAAAATGTTATGAAAAGTACTATAATTATTTTTAGCCTCTCTATCATCTCCCCAGTTTTTGTTACGAAGTACTGGGAGACCCTGTATGACTGAAAAGTAACCTATGAACGGAAATA
Organism: Galerucella pusilla; assembly: GCA_910591695.1. Taxonomy (NCBI): domain Eukaryota; kingdom Metazoa; phylum Arthropoda; class Insecta; order Coleoptera; family Chrysomelidae; genus Galerucella; species Galerucella pusilla. Next base: position 20,685 of record CAJUYI010002312.1, read on the forward strand.
TTTCAAAACCAACTTGACTTGAGTTAATTTTGGTTTTCTTAGTACCTTTCTGATACAATTGACTGGTTCGGTGTATGTAGAGGAGGATCAAACTGTATGATAATGACCAATTACAACTACACTTATTTTTAAATTCCTATTTCACTAAAATATCAATTTTTTTCACAACCAGTGGAATTAGAAAATACACTTACAACTTGTAGGATTTGTTGCTTTACTTGAAAATCTTTTTATTCTATAAAAATAATATTTCATACAAAAATACTTATTTGATATGATCTTGGTTTAGGAAAACTAAGAACTGTAAGTTGTGGGTTAAACATAACTTGTACAAGGGTATACGATATCCATAGGCAATTAAATCTATTTTATGTTCACAACCGATAATTTTCCAAACCTCTTTTCTTGAAAATTATGTTTATTGGAATTAATTCCCTTGATCCTTAAGCTGCAAACTTTCTGGAGGATGGAACCACCATGTTTTATCTGCAAGTTTCATTAAACAAACCCACTCAACTACTCAGGTGGCTTCAGGTGTTAACATGTCCCTAATCGCGTTGCAACTTTCTTTCTAAAAATTTGGACAATGCATAAGAATAAATGACAAGTATCCTCAGAAATCGGCCCAGCTCGGCCAGAACTCCTAATGCATCTGATTTGCATGTATTTCAAGTCTAAGACAGTCTTGAAATGTGAACAGATCATAAAGGAGTTGTTAGAGTTGAGCTTGCAGATGATCTCATCAAAGGAACATGTACTCTTTTGAAAATTTGGTCATTGCTAGCGATGAACATGAAGAAAAGACAAGTATCCTGTAATGTTTGTGCTCAAGAGTGCCTCAAAAATCGGCTCAACTCGGTCAGAATTTTTAATGCAACTGGTAGCCAGGCTTTGAAGGCTCTGAAGTCTAAAAAAGACTGAAACTGTGAGCAATTCCTTGAACAATTGGCTGGACACAACAACTTGACTCTGTTGTGGATGCAAGAGCATAAATGAGTTGTCAGAAATGGGATTGCTGATGGTCCTGCCAAAGGAGCTTGTACTCTTTCAAGAAATTTGGACATTGCTAGCGATGAATATGAAGGAATATCAGGTGTCCTGAAATTACTGTACCCAAGAGTACCTCTATTCCTTTTTACGGATCCTAACTATTTTGTGTTATCGTGAGCGCTACAGTCTAGTAAAATACCTCAAAGACCGTAAGTCCTTCAGCTTTTATTGGATCATCTGTGATATCCTTTGCTTCATACCCATCCCTCTAACAACTTTCAAGGCTCTAGGTTGTTACTTGTTCCTTAACATTGTTTGAAGTTGAAATAAAAAATTTGGACGTGGACATGTGAAAAATATTTTAAAGTTTTGCATTTTATTGTTGGTTTATCCAAATATTACAATTTTTTTCATCTTTGAGTAACTAATTGTATTAAAAAATTGAAAGACCTCGGGAGTTTTGAAATATAAAACCCTTAAAACTATTAAAGAGAATAATATTTATTTATTTGAAATTACATGAAGGAACACCAAAATAAACTCAATTTTTTCATATATTTCGATAGAAAAAAGTACCTACTCCACTGTAGTATTTATACAGTTTTATTATGTTTTTGATTCTATCTACATTTAAAATGTGCTACAATTTTCGCAATACTAATTGTTAAATAATGAGATGCCATAATTTCGGTACTTTTTTCGAAAACAATAATCAAGTTGGCTTTTTACAAAAACTTTTCACGGCTTTCAGTTTCATTACAATTTGGAGAATTGATATTATAGAATTTTGTTTTGGTATTGAACATATTTTTCCTAAACACTTCTCTAACATAGAAAAAATATATAAGAGGGTGAGAATATGATGCTTCGACACGGGTCAAATTAAAAGTAAGACTTTTCCAACTACATGGTTTTTCATATACATTTTTGTCAAATTAGCCTATGTATGTTATTTTGCAATTTGGTACACCTAATAACCATTAAAATATCACCAAAAAGTTAATCCAGCTCCGGATTGCTCAAGAATTCTAAAACTCGTCTTTCTCAAAATCAACACCCAGTATAAATATTTTTTTAAATTGGAAAACTAAGATGCAAATGAGTACCTTCAATTTTCCATGATGTTTCCAATTATGAAGAGCAATTAAGAAAAAACTTAGATACAGGGTTTTGATTTTAGGAAAGACCAGTTTTGAAATTTTTGGCTAAGACGGACATGGGTTATATTTTTGGTGATACCTTAATGAAAATTCCAGGTAATGATTAATTGTTGATAATAGTTACCAGGTTTTCCAAATTTCAAAATAATTTACAGGGTAATTCGGAATTTCTGAGGTCCGAAAGAAATACGCCAAATTAATATAACACCCTGTATCTCGGTTATAAAGTGTGGAAGACACATTACACATATGTTTTTGACCCTTTCCCCATTAAACACTCTAAATAATCATTTTGTATTTTGTTATTTTACGTACAATTTATTGGGTTCTAAAAAGAACATGGCGCGGTCGGAATAGTTGTAGCAATTCACTTTTCTTCTTTTTTTTAATACAACCACGTGTAGTCAGTCATTTATATCCTCTCTAAGCAACTTAAATAAATGAAAATGATAATTATTGTCCTCATAGTACAAAAAAGCATACAATATAAAGTTACAAGATTCAACCTAATATTATATTACAAATATAATTCAAAACTTTGTCCATCCATTATTTTTAAATTATCTTTATTAAGTAGTAATTCCATACAACATTGTAAGGTTTAAGTTGAACCTTGGTTTAATTAATGAATACATGATTGGAATGTTTGATAATTTTTTAGCCAAAAGTTGACGAATCTCGCAAACTGAATCCCAATATTTCAATGTGACCCACTTATCGCAACACCCAGTTGTATATCAAATGATCTAACTGTGTTTTGAGATTTTATGTGGGTTACACTGTATATAGTTGGATGAAATATGTTTATTGTTTTTCAATTTGTTATAAATATTGGGATGATAAAAGTTTGTGATGAATCGCAACTTTTGAAAAGACTGATGTGAAAAAAACTTGCGAATAAATCGAAGATAAATCGAAATTAATTCGAATGCAAATTTGATCAGTATTATGGCAGTATAAATATAGCTTTTAATAAATTTGTAAAAAGAGTTATACAATATAATATAAATAATTTAAATCTATACAAAATAGTAAATCACTATAAAATATTGAGTATTTTAGCCTTAATTAAAAATGTCATATCGTTGAAATGAAATAATATACAATAATTAAAATTAACGAAAATTGGACCTCTCGTTTTAACTAAGATAAAAACTTTGAACGGTGTTAGAAGATTTCACAACAAAATGGTATATATTTTAATTGAATTAAACATTTAAAGGTGTGAGGTTGTGAGTTCTGTAATTATGGCTCCAGTAAATCTAAGAAATTCTTTCTGAAGATTGAAAGTTGAGAAACTCGTCAATTCTTTATTGATAGTCACAACTATTAAAAGTTATCACAACTAGTAAAAGTGAAGAAACTCTTCAAATCTGGTGATAGCAAAGTAAGAAGTGACAGATTTATTAAAAGTGAAGATACTCATCAATTATTTTGTGATAGAAGCATAAGGATTGTCACAACTATTAAAAGTGAAGAAACTCGTTAATTTTTTTGAGAGTAGGGTAAGAGTTGTCTCAACTATCAAAAGTGGTGAAACTTGTCAATTCTGTGGAACTAGTGAAGGAACAGAATAATTGTCACAACTATTAAAAGTGCAAAAGCTTATCTTCTGTGGTAAGATCTCTGGTAGTAGAGTAGTAATAATTGTCAGAACTATAAAATGTGAAGATATTCATCAATTATTTTGTGAGAGTGAAGTGAGGATTGTCACAATTATTAAAAGTGGAAAAACCATCACAAAGTGGAAAAACTAAAATTTTTTGTGATAGTAGAATAAGGATTGTCACAAATATTGAAAGTAAAAAAACATCAATTATTTTGTGATAGTGAAGTAAAGATTATCACAATTATTGAAAGTGAAGAAACTCGTTTATACTTTGGAGATAGTGGAGTGAGAATTGTCTCAACTATTAAAAGTGGAGAAACTCGTCAATTATCTGGAACTAGTGAAGTAAGAGAATTGTCACAACTATTGAAAGTGTAAAACATTTATTTTTTGTGATAGTAAAGTGAGGATTGTCAAAACTATTGAAAATAAGGATACCTATAAATTCTCTGGTAGTGGTATAAAGAATTGTCACAACTATTAAATGTGAAGATACTTATCAATTATTTTCTGATAGTGGAGTGAGAATTATCACAAATATTAGCTGTTGAGAACCTCATCAATTATTTTGTGATAGTAAAGTAAGGATTGTCACGACTATAAATGTGAAAATACTTATCAATTATTTTGTGATAGTAGAGTAAGGATTTTCACAACTAATAATAATGAAGAAACCAATCAATTTTCTGGAAATAGTGGTAATAATTATCACAACTATTAAATGTGAAGATACTCATTAATTATTTTGTGATAGTAGAGTAAAGATTTCCGCAACCATTAAAAGTGAAGAAACTCATTAATTTTTTGGTCATAGTGGAGTGAGAGTTTTCTCAACTATCAAAAGTGGAGATTTCCATCAATTCTCTGGAACTAATGAAGTAAAGGAATTGCCACAACTATTAAATGTGAGGATACTTATCAATTATTTTGTGATAGTAGAGTAAGGATTGTCACAACTGATAATAATGAAGAAACTCATCAATTTTCTGGAAGTTGTAGTGATAATTATCACAACTATTAAATGTGAAGATACTCATAAATTATTTTGTGATAATAGAGTGAAGATTTTCGCAACTATTAAAAGTGAAGAAACTCATTAAAACGTTGGTGATAGTGGAGTGAGAGTTGTCTCAACTATTAAGAGTGAAGAAACTCGTCAATTCTCTGGAACTAGTAGTAAAGTGAGAGAATTGTCACAACTATTGAAAGTGGAGAAACTGATCTATTTTTATCTGATAGTAGAGTGAGGATTGTCACAACTATTGAAAATTGTGAAACTCATAAATGCTCTGGTAATAGTGGTGAGAATTGTCACAATTATTGAAAGTGGAGAATGTCGTCAATTCTTTGGTGATAGTAGAATAAGAATTGTCATAATTATTGAAAGTGTAGGAAACAAATCAATTCTCCATTGATAATACTGTGAGAAAGGTCACAGCTAGTAGATAATAAAAGTGGAGAAACTCATTAATTGTCTGGTGATGGTGAAAATGACACAAACTTCCAATGTTGTCAAAGTTATTACGATTCGATTGCCCAAATATTTCGAAAATATACAGAGCGTCAATTGAATAGGAGAATTCTCTCTTATTTAGAATGATTTGTTCATAATTTGCAGTTTTTTAATGAGGGATGCAATTACGAGTCTAATGAGACTTGAGTCATTACGTGGAATTCAAAATATGTTCATACAGGGCGTTAAGAAAATAAACAAAATTCAAGTACGAACCTGAAAAATAAACAACATCTATATGAAGAGGAGTGAATAGATTTTTTTTTGGAAATTTCAATCTACAAGGTGTTATTAGTGGGAGGTTCAATGGTAGGAACCGTGATTAAAAGAAATAAGTACCAAACATTAATAATAATATATACTGGGTATTTTGTTAGTTATGAGAAATATCGACACAAATTGACGAGGCATTTTTATGATGGAAATTGAAGCCGTCACAATTACATAACTCAACCTACAGAGTGAATCGCATAAACTACAAGTTTTTTTATAAAATAAAAATAAATATTGTAACGTTACATCAAACTACATTTAGGTATTTTGGAAATTCAAATTTGTAGTTTATGTTCAACATCTTTGAATATAAGAAAACTAATTTATTTTATTTACATATAAATTCTAAATAGAAATAGACAACACTTTTTTTTCGAAAAATATCTAACCTATAAATAGCAGTCAATTTGTTTACTTCAAACGGAAATAAATCCATTAAAAACAATTTTCAGACAATATCCGTTATAACGTGGCAACGTTGTCACCATACTCCATCGTATGGGAAGAATATCGTATAAGTGACGCTAATTGAAAGTAATTTATGATAAAATTGGAATAAAATGGACTAATTTCTTTACATCTTAATACACAACAACAGTTTTGATTACAATTTTTTTTTGATCAATACTATAAATATCATCAGTCCAAATATATACTACAAGCCAATATACCCAACTTAAATTAAACAAATTTTCCATCTTTTATAAAATAAACTTACAAATATAATATATAGATCTATATAAATGTCCATTTTTCTCAGCTGCATGCGCAAACACAGATTGACCTCTTATCACACTAAATTCTAACCTCAAAAAAATATAATATTGAACGTAATATTCGAAATGTCAAATTTTTTTTTCGTAGAACACGGAGATAGTACACCGAAGACATTGTTTACAAGTACTGTTACTTTTTTATTTTTCAATTTTGGAATGAGAGCAAGATTATTTTTCCACGGGATAGTGAAAACTGAGAGTATTTTTAATTCAGGTATATAGTGTGGCCAGCTTAAGACATCCAATTATATATATTTTTTCAGTTGTCATTTGAAACGTATTCTTTTTTTTTACTTTTCAGTAATATACAGACCCAAAATTCATAAGGGCACTAATTGTTATCCACTGACCATCAAATTTTTGAGTTCATAGGCAACAAGTATACAGGGACGTTCAAAAAAAATAAAAAATTTTGACGTCGTACATTTCATACACCGGTAAAGTTACTTTACTTTTGATATTTACCTCTAGGTATCTCAAGGGATACTCTTTACAGGGTGTTCCACTAATAATTTGTGGAAAATCGACATTTTGCAACCTTCTCAGAGACTTCTTAGGTTCGGAACCGTTTTTTGGAACCACCTTCAAGACGTTTTGGAAGCACCTTCTTACATTTATATGGTTGCTGTCTTGAAACCTTGTCCGTCTTATTGACAAACTCAATCAATTCTTTTAAACTTACTGCCTCACTTATTAAAATTATTGTTATTGAAAACTCACTGACATATGACAGAATTGAGGGTTTAATTGAAAGGTAAACAACATGCTGGCAAGCGACAATTTGGGTGCCGGCAAATGAGAGGATTACAAGTTATGAAATGGCAGACCAGTTAGAAGACTTTATAGGTGCGGAAGTTTTTTGTGGAATCGCCAATGATTACAGAGAAAATCTGGAACTGGCTAGTTAAGAAACACCAAGTCGAATGGGCACAAGGACACCTCTATACAAAAGAGTTCATTGAGCAAAGTAGACAAGGAACTCTCGTCTGGGTAAAAGACAATTGAAGAAAGTCGCCGACCTGGTGCACCATGAGGAAGGCAAAAATGCAAAGTTAGTGAAACTACGTGCTATCTACAAGAACTTAGACGGAAGCACTTATTTGGAGAAGAAAACCAACACAATTACTGAAAATCTCTCTAGTTGAATTGGTGGGCTATATAGAAGACACGAAGGCTCTAGAATGGAAGTACCTAGGTAGATAACATGGGTAATGGTACAAAGGTTCAGTTCAACCCAAACCTATAAATGAATTATTGGTCAATTGAAAACTATAACTGGGTGTTGCAATATTGAGTGGGCCACACTGTGTACCTATATTGGACTAATATAAAAAAATTTCATCTCAATTGATTAATTTTTGGGGGAAAACTTTTTTTTCCAATAAAAAAGTAACACCCTGTGACTTTTATCACCTAATATCTTAATAACTAATACTATTACACTGCCGTATCGACTTTTTCGTCTTTTTTAATAGGCAGGTCGTTGCCGTTGATGTATTCCGATGAAACTTGATGGTGGGGGTTGTCGACTCCATCGCCCGATACACCGTCCGAATGGGGGGGTTGGCCATTTTCGCCGGTCGTGTAGTCGATCACTGTGGCTCCCCCTATAACAAATAAAAGCTAATATGAAGAAGGCATTCGACAAGGTACTTCATCAAATTATGTCGCTACAACCTGACAATTCTACAAAGATATAATTTTAATATACATCCAATCAAATCGCATTTTTGGAGCACTTGGAATATATTTTTGGTAAAAAACAACTCTTAAAAAGACGCTAGATCTTGGACAATTCACGAAACTGGCCATAATCGCAAAATAATTCAACTGGGACGAGGTTGCAATGCTGCCAGATTGATTAAATATGAGTCTAATGTGGATCGTTTATTAGAACTTCCTAAAAGACGCCTGACATTGAATATTTTTCGAAACAGGTCTATCACTAAAGTGGTACGAGGTTACAATGATGCCAGACTTGAGAAGTTCAAATGTATATCGTTTGTCAAAACATTGCTAGAGACGCCAGACTTACAATTTGTGAGATCGGTACAAGCAACAGCATCGTTCATTTAGGACGAGACTCCAATGCTGCCAGATTGTTTGATTGTCTGTGAAAAGTAGTGAAATTGACCCAAACTACAAAATTAGCCCATTGAGACGAGTATGCAATGTTGCCAGACTAATTGAATATAAATTTTGTATTGCAAATTTACTAAAAAAACAAAACTGTTGGATTTGACTTCTACCGCCACTTTATTTTCCTCTGACGACATTCCAATGCTGCCAGACTGTTGCGTTAAATTTATATTGATTGTGAAAATTTTGTAGATTACTACAGGCCTTTGACAATTTTTGTAATTGGTCTTAATCATAAATTCATTCAACTGAGACGAGATTCCAGTGTTGCTAAAATGTGAATTAGTTGTCAAAATTGTCAATATCATCAGCTATTAACTACAATACAATACTACGGTACAATAAATCTACAAAGTAAAATACTACTGGATTGAATCTAGTATTTGATGAAAACCAGAGTTGCCACCCAACCAACTAATTACGCACCACGGTATTCCGCAAGGAAGCTTCCTAGGCCTCTTTTCGTGTCTCATGTATACTGTGATATATAATTTTATTTATAGACATTAATCTGTTGAAAAGTGACATTTACTTTATCAAACTGTCATCGATAATCCATCGATAATAAACCAATAAAAATCTAAAGTTAAATATTCGGATAAACATTTAGACCAAAAAATTGTTTATTGCATTATATTGTAAATACCAAACTATTAATTCTCGTATATAGAGCCCTAGTATGGAATTTGAACAAATAATCAAAGAGCAGTGTGTCACCGAATTTGGCTTATGAATAAAACATATGAACAATAAAACAACAGAAAATCCGAATTCAAAACAATGAAATTGTTTTCGAATCGAAATGAAACAGTAGTGTTAGTTGTTATCACATACATTTTTGAACGGCACTTGATAATAGATGGTGGACAATAACCCACATCCGACAAAAATCCAACTGTAGCAATATTTTAAATCTATAGGTGACATTTTATAGGCCGAACAATGAAGGGGCCAAAAAAATGAGTGGAAATAGTTCATGGATAAAAGTATGTCTAACATTATCAAAAAGAAATTTAGAGCGCTTCCAGACAAGACACTTTGTGACCGGCTACTAGTGTCTGTAGTGTCTGAAAAGAATCGGGCGGCTTGAAATACATTAATACAGGGTGTCCCAGAAGTTCGTACCAAAAACTTGGGAGGTGATAGAAAGAATAAAAAATAATGATAGTATTTAATGTAAAATTTTTTCTTTGCGCCTTTCGTTAACGAACTATAGGGCTCTAAAGTTGGGAATGAAAAATGGTTTTTTATTTCCAATTATTAAATGGCTGATTAATATTTTAATCGTTAATAAACACCATAATTGCACACTTTTTGGCGTGATATACTTGTGAACTCAGGTACCGACTAAGTTAAATGGTGGATGCGCCATTTTTTGAGACACTACAGACACTAGTAGCCGGCCACCAAGTGTTTCGTCTGAAAGCGCTCTTAGAGTACCTAGTGATCTAATGTAATGTAAGGTAGCGATATCTATAATAACAAATGGTACGTTCGAAGAGTGGGAACCATCCGTAGCATACGTGGTTCGTAGCCATTCCCGGGAACGGAACTCGAGAAACCACGAAAAGAGGAGCCAATTGCATAATTTTTTGTATCGTTAAAATGATTTACAACATTAATTATTCCCATCAGGTGCGTTCTTATTTTTGTTTTGTAGAGCAGTATTTTATTTCTACCAATTTTGTTCTTAATAAGGCTATTAGCTGAACGACCAGCAGGTTTTAAACATATGATATATTAGAAATTAATGCATATGGCATTTTGGAGACCGTTTGACATTATAGGGAATCTAATAAAAAATATATGCACGCCACTGGGCTGCGTTTGCATTCAACGGCATTGAAAATTTCTTGACATCGACTTTAGAGAAAGAGTATACAAAGACTGGCCGTGGAGTCATTTGGTTTATCGTGAAATGTATAACTAAATGGCGCCAGATAAATATACAGATTGCGAAAAGTCTATCCAAGTCATACCATTTACACAAGTGAATGACTATGCTTCTATCTTATGGAAAATAAAAGACCACTCAAATGCGGATATTTTGATACCAATTTATTCGTCTTGAAAAATAGAACATTCGATAACATTGCGCCAATATTGTGACTTTTATAATTAACTCACAATTGATGATATTATTCTTTAAATCACTTACGGAGATTGTATGAGTAAAACCTGTATAACAGATTCCACCGAGTAAAGAGATAAGAAATGAATAAATAAAACCAGACAGGGTTGAACCGACAAATAAACTGATTTTTGGGTTTATTAATCAAATTACAACATTGGCGGAATGTTTTATTTTTCAAGACGAATAAGTTGGTATCCGAATAAGTTGGTCCTTTTAGCCACTGTTGCCAGAAGCGCAGATTAATTTGTACAAATGGTATTTTGTGTAAAATGGGGAGGGGGGGGGGGGCGATGAACATTCTTCCAGTATCTGGAACTAAATACGTCCATCGCAAACATTATTATTCTTCTCTCTTTCAAGTAGTTTTTCTCATATTTTCCTAGTCGTACATGTGTGAAGGATATGACTTGAATAGAGTTTTCGCAATCTGTATAGTAATTGTTAATACAAGTGAACCTAAAAAATACATGATTAACATTCAACAAAATGCTATAGCATGCTAATTTTCCCCATTGACTCGAATATATAACGTCTCTATAACGTAAAATCGTAAATTTCGCAAATACTGCGCTATATTGTCATGCAAAAAATTCGAATGGGATGTCACATGCTGTTTCTACGAACATTCACTAGAGGGACTTACCATGGGACGTGCCTCTTCGATATTAGCTTTTATTTATTATAAAAAGATGTGTTACAAATGAGAAAAAAGACTACACCTAAGAAGTAAAAAATAACAAATATATCACCTGATAATATATTTTTTTAATTGTATTTCAGTTTTTTTGAAGACGTGGATAAAAAATTTAATCAAACAGTTCACCGTTGTCCTTTTTGTTAACTGGATTCACCAGTATTTCTTGTGTTTCTACCCTTAAATACGAGTAATACGACCCCCTTTTTGCGAATCCATCCCGATGGCATTTCATTTCTACCGTTAACAGTGTAGGCAAGGTTGAAGCGTTAAGTTTTTATGCATCTTTCGAAGGCTTTTAACATAAATTTTATTACCATATAATAAAATAGCTTCTAGAAAATGGAGAATACTGGGTGAATAATTTAAATAGGCCAGTAAAAATGACATATTTAAATGAGCATAAAATTACAAAATACTGACAGATAATAATTCAGGATCAAATTAAAACACTAACACACTAAACACGTTAATATTGCAGGTGGGGAAATGAACTTTCACTTGTTAAGTACATTATACTCTACTCACTGCAAGCGGCAAACGTGATGGCGTGCCCGCCCCCATGCGCACAAACTCATTTCCAATGTTACTTCCCAATACAGCTCTTGCAAGACATATAAATGCTTTTTACAGAGGCGTATCATTAGTTGTCCTCAAATTCTGCTGGCGTTTGGGATGTCTGAATAATTTTTGTACAACACTGACCGGAAAGAGACTCATTGTAATACAATAGTAATTTAGTTGGGAGAGTCTATACTTGCGCGATAGCTCGCCATCACATTTGCAACTTGCAGTACCTTTCTGTATACAACATACTTTGAAATTTTCGAGCTTACGACCGATAGTCTAGCATTGAACGTCCTATATCTCAAAAAGTATGAACGTTAGAAAAAACCTTTCGAGGGATGAAAGGTGCGAAATTTCATTTTCTACAATTATAGTATTCATGATTTTTTTTGTAAAGTGATAAGTTCTCAAGATATCGTCAAAAAAACGTTTTTTCAAGATGGTGACTGAAGTTCCACCGAAATCTTTCAACATTTTATGATTTTATGGTCAGTAAGTGTTCTTAAACATAAATTGGTATCATGAGCTATTATTAACCGCAGTCTTACAGTTGTAGGTTTGAGAAATCTAAGCGGCTGTATATACAGAGTGGTTCGTAAGTAATCAAACCTCTTCTTTTTTCTCTTATTTTCTGGGAATCAAACCACAATAATGTTTCCTATTTTTTATTTTTTATTCCGACGTTTCGGTAGCGTTCCAGCTACCATTGTCAATTTTTGGTCCCTATCTGACACAACGAAAAAAATATGACAACTCGACAATCAATAATATTTTGAAGTTTTAGACCACAAAACTTTGTTGTCAAATTTTATTAAGGTCCATTCATAGTAGGTCACATCTCTGGTAAAATGTGAAATAAAATATTTTATTTCATGACATTCTAACGATATGATAGTCTACTAGAAATGGAATCCAG
>CAJUYI010002313.1:8876-24162 GCA_910591695.1 Galerucella pusilla
CAGACCGATTAGCCTCACTAGCAATTTTTGTAAGGTCATGGAAAAAATCCTCACCAAAGAGATAACAGCATTTGCATCGCAAAATAAAATTATTCCTGACACACAACATGGCTTTCTACCTCATAGATCAGTAGAAACAAATCTTTTGCAGTGCATGAATGTTTGGACAAAAAGCCATGATCAAGGAGAACCAACCGACGTTCTGTATCTGGATTTTGAGAAAGCTTTTGACAAAGTGCCCCATTTAAGACTTCTCTATAAACTAGAACACTTTAGGGTTGAAAATGTCAATGAATGGAGCGTTTTTTGCAGATGATGCAAAATTCTATGGTAACCCACGATATCAAGCTAAAGAACTCCAGCAAGATCTAGTTGCAGTAGAAAAATGGACCACGGAGTGGTTAATCTCACTAAATGCAGATAAGTGTACAGTACTCCACCTAGGACCGAACAATCCAAACGAGACATACTACCTTAATGGAAAAACTGTTCTTACCGTTGCAACTCAAAAAGATCTTGGAGTAACGGTATCTGGCGATTTGAAGTGGGAACAACATATTTCGAACATTGTGAAGAAAGCCAACTTTATCATTTATCTTATTAAGACAGCTTTCAGAGACCATTCAGCAAGCACTATACTTAAACTCTACAAGTCAAGAATACGTCCGATGTTATAATTATAGAACATGCAGTTAGCATATGGAGTCAGTATTACATCAAGGACATTGAATTGATAGAAAAAGTACAGAGAAGGGTGACTAAAATACCACCAGAACTGAAACAGCTGCCTTATGAAGAAAGACTGAGACAGTTAAGGCTAACTTCCCTGTCAGAAAGAAGAACTAGAGGTGATCTTATCCAAACACACAAAATATTGTCAGGGTATTACAGCATCCCACTTAACATTTTTGAATATAGTCAGAATACTAACTCAAGGGGACATAGCCAGAAGCTGCAAAAAGAAAAATGTGCCAAGTTACCAAGAAGAAACTTTCTTACAAATAGAGTGGTCTACAGCTGGAATGCTTTGAGAGAGGAGACAGTAATATCTACTTCAGTGAACCAGTTTAAAAATCGAGTAGACATCGACCTACTTGACTCCAGACAAAGACTTGTACACTTCCCGAATTAGACATAGGATTATAACTGTGATAAAACTTTTTTAGCATGTTGTGCTGTGACTTTTTTTAAACTCTTTTAAACTCTGTTGTGACGTTTAACTGTTTTTTTTAACCTACTGTCAAACTGGATTTTTGTTTTTATTTTATTGACATTTAAATAACAGTTACATCGGCCTAGCCGCTTACTGTTGATACAATAATAATAATAATAATATTAGGCTCAACAGTCTTTTAACTACGTCAAGAGTGTCAACAATAAAAAAGAAGTTGCAAATAAAATTTTCTACAATATAACGGAGCCAGAAGTCTCCTGAAGTACTTCAGGAATAACTGAAAACTTGGTTAGAGATGGAGAAATTATGGAGTCAGAACATTTTATACAAATTGAGAAACAAGAGGAAAACATTTTTACAAATTTTGTTCATAATTGCAATAATTGTACTATTAATGGTATACATTATTACTTGCCAAGGGTGGTAAATTCACTTACAACCCGTCGTCAAAAGGCAAAAGATATATTTTTGGTAATTATTACTTACCACCGTCAAAACAGTGTCAAATGGCAATTGTCACTTACTTCCGTTGTTTACAACATAGGGAGGAGAAAAACACGTTTGAAACACTTACCCGGTCCGACAAGCAAGATTATTTAAAATTTTTGCTGCTGCAGCATGATTATTCTTATTTTCATAATATTTCCAAAGGAGATCCATCGAATCGATATTATTGGGGCTTTTAGCAGTAGTTCTTTTTAGGTAAGTTTCCAACGATGAATTATGTATTTTTAATAAATCTCCTGTCATATTTTTGGCTACCAACCAATCGTATAAGGAAATATGCATGATTTCATCCGAAGTTTCCAAAATATCACTGATCACTTGCTTTGTCTAAAATAATGAATGAATTGGTTGATATTCTGCTACACGAAATCAACATTCGATAACTTACTATGTATCCAGCTTGCGATTCTTCTCTTCCGTTGGATAGAACAGATTGATTGGCTGAGTAGTTTGCGTTATAATTGATGGACGATTCCTGAGTTTGGTTCTGGTCCATGTACAAAGAATCCAACATATTCAACAAATATCTATAAATCTCCAATCTGGAAGTGAGATTAATAAAATTACTAACATTAAAAATGACATAAGTGCGCCAGTAAGATATAACCTTCGATATTCTGTATTTTCTATTGACTGTGCCATAAAGGTTGCTCTTAATATGAATACACCTAGATGTATATAATCTAGCACTAGTGGTATGAATTTCTTAAAGCACTGAGCTCTTGTGTAATCAGTTCCAAAATGGTGTGGTAATGCCTAGACAAACTCAATGAACTAGGCGAGAACAATATAGTCACCTTACTATGGTTTCCAGGACACACTGGAATAGAAGGAAATGAAATAGCAGATGTACTAGCAAAGAGGGGGACTGAAATACCTTTCTGGGGGCCTGAACCCTTTTGCGGAATCAGCCCCAATGTAATATTGGAAGAAATAAGTAAAGCCGAGAAAAAGAGAGGATCTGACCATTGGAAAGATCTAAGGGCTTATACAATCAAAGACTCTTCTGGGTGACTACAACCTGTTGAGATCAAATGAATGCATAAGTCAAAGTCTAAGAGTTTCAACATGGATCCTAACGGGACATTGTCGCCTGAATGGGCACCTGAAAAAGCTCAAAATAGTGGAGGAAGAAGAATGCAGATTTTGTGAAATGGAAGAAGAAACCTCCATCCACATACTTTCCAACTGCACAGCACTTCAGAATCCTAGAGCACAGCACCTGAGAGATTACTGGAAAGAAGAGGAATATTTACCAAAGTTGAAGCCTGCAGACATCCTAAAATTCCTCCGGGAAATAGGACTAAAGGAGCTACTAGTTTCTGAGACTCTCCGCAGAAACTAAGTAGAAGTAAGGGGGCACAATAGATCTTTTAGGTCTCAGTGAATGTCACCCTAAAATACATACATACATACTTGAATTTCTTAAATAATGAAATAGCCAAAAATATTTTTTCAATTAAAAACTTCTTTTCCCATAGAATTAAAATTAATATTTTCTTACCTTTCCTGGTAGAAAGCGTATCCTTCTTGGTCTCCACTGTTATCCAAAGCATTGTAGTAACTCTCTGCGATGCTATCAGGATCGACTTTTTTAGCGAAATGAGCACATAGTTCTGTAACAGCTTTATAAGCTTTTAGATTGCAAAGTTCTCTACAAACATCGCCTATATTCAAAGTGGGTCCAATAGATTTACATATTTGTAATGCAGAATGAATCATGTCTTCTTTATCATCGATATTTTGAGTGGTTCGGGCCATCTTCAGGATTTCAATTGCCTAATAAGAGGAGTTCATATAAGAAATAGACAAAATCAATGGTAGCGCTAATAATAGCCAGAAACTTTTCTGTCAAACGCAAACTGCAAATACTAAAAGTTTCTGCCAAGTCAGCTAGCCCCTTTGAATGAGACATTGTTAGGTTAGGAATTCTTAGGTATTGGATAATAATTTTTCCCTATTGGGTATATTTATTTTCGAATAGGATAAAGTAAAATAAATGTACTTACTTTTGAAAATGCCATATCTTCGGTTTTGTACAGTTGCGGACAAACTTCTCTCAACTTGCTGCTTATCGAGTCAACGGAAGCATTATCTCCCAAATAAGAATGGACCAGTGCCGAAATAAGTAACGAACAGATATCATGTCTATAAAGGAACAAATCTTTGAAAGATGTGTTCAGAAGTATTTGTTGTTCATTCTCAGGAAGAGACGCTATTAACGAGTGAAATTGGTGTTCGCAGAGAATCCGCCACAGTCCTGTTAAGTATAGAAGAAAACAATTAAATTAATTACTAAATCAAAATGAATTGAGCTGACTACAGAGATTGCAGAATAGAGCATATCTTATTCAAAATTTACTTCCATTAATTTAATGTTTGAAACTTTGGGGTGGATGCCAATAAGAAATCTCTTATTACGAAATGTATTAATTTTTATTAATAAAATCAAGCATGGATTACTTCCAATTTATCTACGGGAGAAGCTTGATTCAGAGAGGATTAAACATTCAAATTCTGTAATAGCTTTTAAAATCCAAGTCACAGATTATTTAATGAATGAATATTTCTCCAGGAACAATAACAATCTATAGAATTAGTTAGTTGTAATTAAATGTGTAATCAAAGATTACAGAATAAAAATATAAGATGTTTCACTCCAGGGCGATTTGATTCAAGTTGCTGTCCCAAACGGATACCGCTCTCATAAATTATGTTTACGACTCGCTTTTGTTGTCAATAACTAGACCGATAGATACCAGAGAAGTTCGAAAAGCTTATTTTATTTTAAGCTATACAGGGGTAATTAGAGAAATATATATTTAAATTAATAGGATTCTTTATCACAAAGGTTTATTTTTAAATGTTAATTACCTATATCGAAAAATGTTCAGGGTATGAATTTGAAAAGGTAAGTAAAAAATAAACTTGAATTTTTAAAATTAATCAATTCACAGTTTTTATCCAGCATCTTAGTAATTTTGTGATACTTATTGATAATCTAGCAGATATTCATCACAAATTCAATTAAATTTACTCATTAGCCACCAGAATAACAGAGCCACTAAATCTTAAATTTTGATCTTTAAATAACACGTATTTTTTGATTGACAAGGTTAAGACAGTAAAAAGAGAAGCAGCTGCAGGATACATTTATTAAAATTTTTTATAAATGTAAAATACTTCTATATCTTTCAATATACATTTGAGAGTAAAATATATACGGACTCTGGTATGTGTGATTTGTGTGTGTGATTTTTGGGGTGACATTCACTGAGACCTAAAAGGTCTATTGTGCCCCCTTACTTCTACTCAGTTCCTGAGGAGAGTCTCAGAAACTAGTAGTTCCTTTAGTCCTATTTCCCGGAGGAATTTTAGGATGTCTGCAGGCTTCAACTTAGGCAAATGTTCCTCTTCTATCCAGTAATCTCCCAAGTGCTGTGCTCTAGGATTCTGGAGTGCTGTGCAGTTGGAAAGTATGTGGATGGAGGTTTCTTCTTCCATTCCACAAAATCTGCATTCTTCTTCCTCCACTATTTTGAGCTTTTTCAGGTGCCCATTCAGGCGACAATGTCCCGTTAGGATCCCTGTCAAAACTCTTAGCGCAGTTTTACTTTGACTTATGCATTCTTTTGATCTCAACAGGTTGTAGTCACCCAGAAGAGTCTTTGATTGTATAAGCCCTACTAGATCTTTCCAATGGTCAGATCTTCTCTTTTTCTCGGCTTTACTTATTTCTTCCAATATTACATTGGGGCTGATTCCGCAAAAGGGTTCGGGCCCCCAGAAATGTATTTCAGTCCCCCTCTTTGCTAGTTCATCTGCTATTTCATTTCCTTCTATTCCAGTGTGTCCTGGAATCCATAGTAAGGTGACTATATTGTTCTCGCCTAGTTCATTGAGTTTGTCTAGGCATTCCCACACCATTTTGGAACTGATTACACAAGAGCTCAGTGCCTTAATGGCTGCTTGACTATCCGACATTATGATAATCCTTTGTCTTCTGTATCCTTTATCAATATTGAACTGGGCGCACTTTCTTATGGCGTGGATTTCCGCTTGAAAGATACTTGGGGTTTTTCCCAAGCTTTCAGTGTTTGGTTCCTGGCCCGAACACTCCTATCCCAGTTCCTTCTATTGCTCTTGAGCCGTCTGTGTACCATTGAATGGCATTCTTCCCAAGTCTGGTAATGGTATTTGGATCCCATTCCTTCTTGTTGCTCATTTCCGTAACGAATTTCTTTGAAAAGTTATATTTTTTCATCATACCGTCTTGTGGCATGTCCCAGGTTGTCTGATTTCTAAGAAGTGAGGAGGTGTTTTTTTTAATGATTCCCTCTCTACTTAGTCTGTATCTTGTTCTTTCTGCAACACTTTCCACCACCATATGTAAAGGGGTGAGGTTGAGAATCACTTCCATGGCTGCCGTTGGGCATGTTCTCATTGCTCCTGTAATGCATATACAGGGGACTCTGGTATAGAGAATGGCATAATATTTGAAAGGAAATTGATTACATGGATGATGAAAAGAAAATTTAGTAAATTCGTTCAAAAGGAACTGACCAATTCCCCTTTGGTTAGCTAGAGAATTGAATTTTTGTGTTTTTCTGTGTAATGTACTTGTTTATATAATATCCTTATTATAAAAATAAATCCGTAATTTTATATTAGTAAATATTACAAAATATTTAGTGTTTAAGCCTTGCTATTAAAGAGAAAAATATTAATATGACTTTTTGCTCATTTCAACAATTAATTAATAAATTTAAAAAATGTATACTACATAAAAATAAAACACGAGCAACCAATTATAAACACCGTTCTAAAATAACATCGCTCGACGGGCGACGTCCCGTATTATATGCCAAATTAAATGCAAGTAAGGACGTAGCGACGCACTGTACCATCCAAGTCACCAGACAGTCACCAGCGGCATCGGTGCTTCACGCGATAAATTCGAACAAGTGAAACATCTTATATTTCTATTCTGTAATCTTTGGTGTAATGTAGGTATTCTGCATATTTTAAATTGTATGTTTTTAAATTGTATATATTTTTGTAATATTAGCAAAAATGAGCAAAATTAAGAAATTAATAATAATAATAATCAATAGACATGAAGACAGTCACTTTCGTATATTTTTCGAACTTAATCGTATTTTTTGGCTTGGCTTCGTTTAAATCTTGACTAAATGCCCCTTTTTATTAGATAATTCAGTTTCATACTTTCTTAAGATAATTAGATTTATGGTTTAACAAATGTGTATTTCCCATAAGTAAATTTTATTATGTTACTTACCCAAAATTTGACAACAATGGGACACGAATAGTTTTAATGCATTCAATGACACCCTTTCTTCTAATTGAGCATCTTGTATCGTATGATTCATCCTCGTTACATTCAGAGATGTATTATTAAAAGTGACGTTTTGAAATTGACTTTGACTGGTATTGGTTGCCGATAGTTGAGTATTTCTCGATAGGAAATTGTGAAGCGCTGTCAAATTGTTCAAAATAAATATGCAATCGTCGCCGGTTACTGTACTAAAAGTCTGAAATTAAAATTAAACAACAGTTTATAAAGATCAATGTAACTATAGGTCCCACACTCACGGTTAAACTTTTTCCATCTAAAGAAAGTCTATCGACAGTACGCCTATGCCATATCGGTCTCAATATCCTACTTAAATATAAATAGAGACCATTATGTTTGGCTGAAAAAATAAACGGACTGGATAGATCGTAACTAGTCGTACTAGATACTGGTGAAATTGTTTGAGACAAGTTGTGCTGGTGTTGTGGATATTGTTGCGATTGGAACTGGTGCGGGGATGGTGTTGAAATTATTTGTGGAGCAAAACCGCTAGACCCGGGAACTAAAACAAAAGTAATATCAGTTTATGGGGTCTATTCTGTAACTAATCCTTTAAAATTTAGACGCCTATTAAAAATAAGTTTTTAACGGACCTTTAAAAATTTGTTGTTGAAATGCTATTCCGCAAGTATACATTTTAGAAGACTCTTAAAAATTATATATTTCAAAGGGTTCCTTTAAAATTTCGAGTAGAGTATCTGGCAACAGCGCTTTTGTCATTTAATAGCTAATCTTTAATGAAAAAGAAGGGAGAGTTATTGAAGATGGAAGAAAAACATAATAATATGTATTTGATGGTAACCCACAAATCACTCCACATAAACTGTTTTTGGTTTGGTATTGCATGCAATTATTATAAGTTATACAGGGTGTTTTCAAATGACACTTACAACGTTTTGCATAATATCCCATCTCTTGTAATTTGTTGGCTGCTTAGTGAAAAATTATGTTTGAATGGGATATAATTTAACTTTGTAATTATCTTAATTTTTATTGTCATCAATTCTTTTGTGAATAAAATCTCAAGTTTGGGAAAGTATATTCAACAATCTTCTCCCAACGTTTTAGATGCAAATTTGTTCCTGTTACATATTCTAACCACTAACCATTAGTAGTTATTGAAAAAAAATACATGAAAAATATTTTGCATTTAAAAACCACATGCAAATGTCGAATCAATTTATTCATCCATTTTAAAGTTATCAAATTAAAATATTTAAATTTTTATAACTGCAGCACCCAGTATATCAAAAAGTGAATAGTCTAGACCCCTTAATCCTTATATCACTTTGTCCAAGTTTACGAGAGGTATCTACATGCAAACGTTGTAAGTGTCATTTGAAAATACCCTGTATTATAGGTTATAATGTTATAAAAAATGTCACGGGCGCCAAGAACGACTGAAAAACAATAAGTTTTTCCACATTTTCTTGACACTTCCTTTGAAAAGAGAAATACTTTTAAATAAATTAGTAGGTATTTGGAAGGAATCACTCAAGTCCCTAATACTTTTTTGGTGTAATCTAAATTATGCCAAAGAATAATATATAAAGATTGTTAATTTAAATTATTTCAAACATAACCATGTTTTTTACTTCTTGTGGTTTGCAATTAATTCTTCAATCAGGGCTTCTAAATTTTGAAGGAAGAGTTACAGAATAGGTCCCACTATAGGTGAAACATAAAGAAATCATGAAATAAGATGTAGTGAACTTCTTAGTTGCTTTAAAATCAAAACAAATTGTTGTACTACAACTATTTTTTTATAATTGCCTAGAATTTAGTTGAAAATAATTTTTCACACTTCAAACTGTTAATTGGATACATTTTTGGCAGAGTCAGGATTAATAAATTATATACACATCATTTTTGGTGCATATTATATAAATGTCTCTCAAGAACCGGCGTGAAGTTAGCAGCCAATCTCTGGCAGCCAGTGGCATCAGAATAGTATTGTATACCTAGGCGGTAAAGTGGCATTTTTCAGGCCTGGAAAAGCACTTTACTGCCATGTTTTACACATAATTTTTTATCCTACACAATAATTGTTGGTAATATTTCATAAAAAAGGCTTACACATTACATTATTTCATCTGATTCAGGCTCCATAACTTCAAACAAACATCAAAATACGACAACTAATGATTAAATTTACAGAAATTGACAGCTACTAACAATTTATGTATCTGTATCTGTAGAGTAGGGAGGGTGAGTGTGTAGGCTCACAGCACTTATGCCACATGTGACCCATTGTACATCCTCCTGAGGAAATGTCCTCCTAGGTCATTGTCCATCCTGTCCTTCTCAGGAAGGTGAACAGATCACTAGAAGACATCTCCTTTATATCGGCAGGTGTAGGCCAAGACTCACCGAACACACACTCTCTTATTGACGATAACTCCGGACACTCGCATAAGACATGCCTGACAGTTTCATCTTCCTGTTCACACATCCTGCATAGAGGTGTGTCTACTAGCCCCATAGTATGGAGGTGTTTCCTTAGTTGACACAGTGACCAGTCAGAAATCCTACTGTTAAACGTAGGTTTTTCCTGGTCATCGCCAAATATTTCTTCGGCACCAGCTTCCTAGGGTCGCACAGGGTGATCCTGGCAAGACTGCATCCTTTGATTCCATCCCATCTCTTAAGGGATTGAGCATGGGTGTAACGTTTGGCTAGTTCCGCAATTGTCGAAGTCGTTAGGCCGTAGGTGTCACTGGGTCCTAGAATTTTTAGTCCAGCGGCTTCCCTGGCTAAAGAATCAGCAATGCGATTTCCTTTACTCCTGTCGTGCCCTTTAATCCACCTCAGGATAATATTGTTATCTGCCGAGGCGTCAGCTAAATCTTGGTGGCACTCTAGTACTAGCCTCGATATAACACGTTGTCTGTTCAAGGCTAATAGGGCTTGTCTACTATCAGTGCAGATTGTTATGTTTTTTCCAGAAATTCCTCTTCTGGTTAGTTCTTTTGTGGCAATTGAGATACCACGCTGGTATTGTTTCCCATTCCCCACTTAATCTTTAGGCTTAGTGCTCTCGAGTGAACTCCACATCCTGAGCCTGCAACAGAGGTAGCGCAGTGACCGCTTCCTGCCATAGGCTTAACCTCAATTGGCCCACTCCTACTTCGGGGTTTACACCAGCCGTGCGCAATCGTACCATGGCCATTAACGCAACCTCCTTGACGTACAGGTCCAGAGGGGTCAGACCAGTAATTAGTTCCATTGCTGCGGTTGGTGTTGTTCTCATGGCTCCTGTGATGTTTAAACAAGCCATTCGCTGTATTTGATAATTTATTTTTATACTGACGTTTAATGGTGTTAATTTTAAGCGATTCGTTTTTGTTTCTTCTGAATGATGTGATTGAAATCACTTCCAGGCTATTATAAGTGTGATATCATTCAAATCAACAATTTTGATTCAATCTGTCAATTGGGGCGCCAGCTATCGTGGGAACGTGAAATTTAGAAAAATTTAGAAAAAGGTGAAATTTAGAAAAAGGTACTTTTCTCGCATCTTTAAAGCTGGTAAAATTCAACTTTCTCATAGTGTATGATAAAAAATAATTTCATTTATAAATAGTGACTTAGATGCCTAGCAGAGAAAAAAAAGGTAGAACGTGTCGCGGGACACACGGTAGGAACTTTAGTTCGTTTTAAGCAAAAATTATGTAATACATCTAACGTTATAGATAAACGATTTGCATATTCTTTGGTGGTTGAGTAGTAAGCATACCAGACTCTCACGCAGTAGACCCGGGTTAAATTCCCCCTGAGGAAGTTTTTTTTATTGTTAATTTTATTCTTAAATAATTCATGAGGGAGTCCGACTGGCAACATCAACAGCATCGTATATTTGAAAAATGAAACCGTAGCATTATACAAATTGGACATTCAAGAACTGTACGTTTACCACAAAATTAGTGGAAACATAAAATTGAATTGTAAAATGTTTAATTTGAAGTTATATTACAGTTTATAGAAATTTTTATTTTCTAGATTTTTTCTTAAGTGGGTCGTAGAAAAAATATGCTGTTCGACTCGTGTGGATTGTCCATATCGCACTTGAACGATTGAGCACTCCGCCTACGGCGTCGTGCTCAAACTTCGTCCTCGTGCGATATGGCCATCATATATCCACACTAGTTGCACAAACTACAATTTCTTTCAAAATATGCCCTTTTACATTTAAAAACAACCTGCCAAATGTCAAATCAATTTATCCATCCATTTTAAAGTTATCGAATTAAAACATTCAAGTTTTCAAAATTTCAGCACCCTGTATTTCGAAAAGTAAATGTGCTAGACCCCTTAATCGCGCAAAAACAATTATGGAAATAATAGTAAAAATGTATCCCAACAAATTCAAGTAGATCACCAGCACTGCGAATACCAGCTTTGCATAGAATTTCAATATAGCATCGGTGGTTCAGTGGTAGAATGCTCGCATTGCACGCGGGCGGCCCGGGTTCGAATCCGGGCAGGAGCATATTTATTATTATGAATCGCTGCTTCGTAAACGAGAGAGAGAGACTAAGGAGGCACAAGCACGCAAGGCACATAACTTTTTTTTCAATTTAAAGAAACGTCAAAATAACTTGTCAAAAAAGTCTCTCTCAGAAGCACTGGATTAAGAATATTTATTTACAAAAATGAACAAATAAAATAGTCCGTATAAATTGATAACAAATACTAAAAATAGAATAGAATGGGTAATTGAGGATCTACCGATGGACATGTCCTTATAATAGATCTCGTTGGTTGAGTGGTAAACATGTCAGACTCTTACGCGGTAGACCTAGGTTTGATTCCCCATGAAACAACTTTTTTTGTAGTAATGATTTTATTTTTAAATAATTATTCTGCTTGATATTGATAACAACAACAGGTAGACGTTTGAAATATTTAGCAGAATATTCATTATTATAGATAATGGTACGGTACCCACCATGAGGGAGTCCGACTGGCAACATCTACTTATAACAGCTTCGCATATTTAAAAATGGAAACCGTAACATTGTACAAATTGTACATTTAAGAACTGTACGTTTATCACAAAAAAATTAGTGAAGACATAAAATTGAATTGGTACGATTATAAATAAAATTGTTGAACATTTTAAATACCAAGTTATATTTATTTTACAGTATATTCAAATGTTTATTTTCTAGATTTTTTCTTGAAGGGATCGTAGAAAAAATATAATGTTCGAATCGTGTGTCCATATCCACACTAGTTGCACAAACTACTATTCTGCACAGTTTACAAAATGGAAAAGTAGGCCATCAGTTAACTAAACGGATATAATTTCATATACATCCTAGAACGTATATGAAATCCACCAATCAGCATTCGAGTTGAGTATCCGTCATTCATCTTTTTTCAATTTAAAAGAAACGTCAGAATAACTTGTCAAAGTTTCTCATAGAAGCGCACTGGATCAAGAATATTCATTTACAAAGATAAACTTGAAAGAAATAATCCGTACAAATTACCAACAAATAATACTTAAAACAGAATAAAATGGGTATTTGAGGAGACCTCAGATTTTATAAAATTATGTAATAAGTACATCTGACGTTATAGATAAACAATTTTCATATCTCTCAGTGGTTGAGTTGTAAGCAATCCAGACTCTCACGCCCTAGACCCGGGTTCGATTCCCGTGAAAAAGTTTTTTTTTTAATTGTTACTTTTATTTCAAAATATAATTATTCTGCTTGATAATAATAACAACAACAGGTAGACGTTTGAAATATTTAGCAGAATATTCATTATTATAGATAGTGGTACGGAACCTTTCATGAGGGAGTCCGACTGGCAACATCTACTTAGAACAGCATCGTATATTTAAACAGCATCGTATATTTAAAAAATGAAACCGTAGCCCTATACAAATTTCAAGAACTGTACGTTTACCACAAAATTAGTGGAAACATAAAATTGAATTGTAAAATTTTTAATTTGAAGTTAGGTATATTACAGTTTATAGAAATTTTTATTTTCTAGATTTTTTCTTAAGTGGATCGTAGAAAAAATATGCTGCTCGACTCGTGTGGATTGTCTGTATCGCACTTGAACGATTGAGCACTCCGCCTACGGCGTCGTGCTCAAACTTCGTCCTCGTGCGACATGGCCATCATATCCACACTAGTTGCACAAACTACAATCTCTTTCAAAATATGCCCTTTTACATTTAAAAACAACCTGCCAAATGACAAATCAATTTATCCATCCATTTTAAAGTTATCGAATTAAAACATTCAAGCTTTCAAAATTTCAACACCCTGTATTTCGAAAAGTAAATGTGCTAGACCCCTTAATCGCGCAAAACAAATTATGGAAATAATAGTAAAAATTTATCCGAACAAATTCAAGTAGATCACTAGCACTGCGAATACCAGCTTTGCATAGAATTTCAATATGGCATCGGTGGTTCAGTGGTTAGAATGCTTGCATTGTACGCGGGCGGCCCGGGTTCAAATCCGGGTAGGAGCATATTTATTATTATGAATCGCTGCTTCGTAAACGAGAGAGAGAGAGAGAGACTAAGGAGGCACAAGCACGCAAGGCACATAACGAAGAAATGTAACATAACGTTTCGTAACGTAACGCGTAACGGTCAGATCTTTTGCGTCGCGACCCCTGGTCGCTCAAACATAACCTGGCATAAAGAACTAAAGTTCCAAAAAATGAATCTGGATGAATACAAGTATACAATGGTTTTTGTTCTATTTATAAAAAAATTTCGTTATTTGCAAGCCGTCAAAGGGGGTGTTATCACACCTCCAAAAATTAAAAAAATTAGAAAGGATTAGCCACACTCATTGCCGTATCTTCAACACATTTTATTATTTTTGATTGAAAATTAATACAATATAATAATAAATATTATTACTTACACATATTACCGGGAACTAATTTTGGTTCTCCTCCATATAAAAAGAAAGCTCTGGTCGCGTATTCAGCCACCTCCAAATTATCTTCATTCTCCAACGAAGCTAAAATCAAACTAGTAGCACAAGCTTGATCTTCTTTTTGAATGGCAAAGAAAGTCTTAAGAGCCTCAGTATCCTGGCCATGACTGTCTTTTAATATCTGATTTAAGATATCAACTGGTCGTAACTTTATGAAAATTTGAACGCTGTGAGATGTCAGCACTATGTACTTCCTAGGTGGTTCTGCATGTTGCCTAACTACCAGCGGTGGAGCTTCTTGGCTGTCCGGTAGTTGTAATGGCATATCATTTCTCACCTAATATACAAAATAGTTTGATTTGTTAAATTAATTCGTTATAAACTGTATCAGTATTTGAAATATAATGCAGGAAATATCGGATCATTGGACATATTTATTAAGACTATACCAGTTACAATCGAAAGGATACAGAAGTCGTTGTAGGTCATTACCGCCTAAATGGGAACCTCAAGATCTTATGTTAAAAAAATGTATTTACTCTGAAATGGAAGGAAAGGTCTACTAGTCAACGAGAATTTACTTAAAACCAAAAAGTTTTAGAGAATTAATTGAAGACACAAGAACACAAACTTTGCTAATTAGTAGCAGGGAATCAACAAAAGCTGCAAAATTTGTATTTGGTTAAAGAGTCAATTTGCTTTTCCTTAAATTCCTAATAATATCTATATACATAAAAATCAATTGCTGTTCGTTTGTCTCTCTAAAATTCGAGAACGGCTGGGTCGATTTGGCTGATTTTGGTTTTGAAATGTTTGTTGTAATCCAGGGAAAATATGGAAAAATTGCGAGGAATAGAGTAAAATCAACAATTTCATTAAAACGTTCAGTCTTCCGACCGTATGATTTAAATCGATGTCTCGCGTTTAAATTTTAAAGGAAGGTTGATAATGTAATAGTCTTTCGTATTCCATATCCAAAAATCGCTGACAATCGATGAGGGTCGAAAAAATTGAAAAATAGGAATTTTCAAAAAAAAACTACAACACTCTTTTTATTACTGTGATGCCAAATATCAATGTCTCGCGTATACATTTTAAAGGAAGGTTGATAATGTTATAGTCTTTCGTATTCCATATCCAAAAATCGCTGACAATCGATGAGAGAGTCGAAAAAATTGAAAAATAGGAATTTTCAAAAAAAAACTACAACACTCTTTTCATTACTGTGATGCCAAATATCGATGTCTCGCGTTTAAATTTTAAAGGAAGGTTGATAATGTAATAGTCTTTCGTATTCCATATCCAAAAATCGCT